>OMLP01012494.1:63802-94687 GCA_900302685.1 Spondyliosoma cantharus
TGTTGTTATTCCCTGCAAATCTATTTTCTATGTGTGTGCTTCCTTCTGCTTTGATACTCTGTGTGCACATGCCTGTGTGTGTGTGTGTGTGTGTGTGTGTGTGTGTGTGTGTGTGTGTGTGTGTGTGTGTGTGTGTGTGTGTGCTCGTGATTTTGTGGAGTTGTGTGAGGTTAGTGAAGGAGTAGGCTGCAAAAGCAGTCTTGGGACAGCAGGCTGTAAACACAGCTGTGTGTTGAGGTGAGAGTGTAAGAGAGGGGAGCAAGTTTTTTTTTTTTTTTTTGTTCTTTTACAGCCCAGACTATATGTTCTTAAATCAGAAGTCAGAATGTACTCTAAATACATGAGTAACTGATCCTAGTGTGATTTCAAATGTCTCACCGTTCACTGTATAAAGAACACAATCAAAATTCAAAATGTTTGTATTTCAAATGTGCCATTCATCATCATCTCTCATTCCGCAAGACGTGAGCAAACGGGGCTTCTGTCTCTTTCTCTTGCACCTTGTCAAAATCAATGTCCAGCTCTTTCTGTACATAACAATAACAGAGAAACAGTGCCGGCTGTGTGTGATGACCAAATGAGGCAGAAATCCACAGCAGCTATGCAAACATGTCTGTGTTCCACATGAAATAAACATTTTACAATTATTCACCTACATCAACATCATAAGCCTTCATATGAGCTGGAAGATCTGAAACCCACTGTTGACGGGAGCTTGGCTCCATCTCAGGTTTTGTCATTCCCACTAGATGCAAACCTTTACTGTATCCTGTGAGAGGATAAATGCTTTTTCCCACAGACTTACTAAAGACACATAGTAGCTAGAAACACATTCAGGAGAGTGTTGGATAGATGTGAGCATTCATCAGACTTTAGAGTAATAATATATGGAATATATAAATAAATGTCATATGTATTGTAGTTTTGATTGTTTGTATAAGGAGGCAAAGTCTCTTTATAACAACAATCCAGATGAAGACCATGTTTTCTGAAAAAAAATTGTACAATAGTGAATTACATTTTTGATCCTGTTTAAATTGTGTCAATTTAGAGCATAAATTCATGAGTCAAAAAAAGTCAGTTTGTCATAAAGATAGTAAAATACCATTTAGTTAGGTCAGTGAACTACATTGTCCAAAATGACCATTACCTCGGCATAGAAAACGTATTAAAAAAGGTGAAAAGCACAAAGATCCTGGCCATATTGACAGCTGCAGTTGCAGAGAGTTCTGTAATATGCAAGGTTTCAATTTTAGGTTATGAGTATTCAATGAGACCACCTCACTTACGGGAATCTTGGGTGTTTAGTCTTTCTAATAAGCTTACTTTCACAGTCTTATACTTGATACATTTTATGACAAACTGTCACTTTCTCAAGCTGAACAAAATTATTTCTAATTCACAAACATCATATGTGTGATTCATGGCACAATTCAACTGGGTTGAATTCATCATCTATGAAATTAGGTCCCACGGTGATCCACCAGAAGAGCCATTTCTTCATCTCTCTATATCCGTGCCAAACCATAGCAAACCAAACTTACGAGAAAATTGCTAATATGATAATATATTGTAATAACCGATACTAGATGTAGTTTAACCTTCAGGGGAATATTTGCTGAAAGCCAGATGGTGACCTGGATGTAGGTCTCTGTCTCCCGACTCACCGTCCTCTGCTGTGATTCTGCCCAAAGCCAAGTCTGCCCCGCCCTTATAATAGTCTTCTCATAAATGACTGAGGTGAACTCCAGCTCTTCAAAGTTACCGCTCACAGTGCAGATAGCAGGAACATTGTTAAACTTTAATTGCTTTTCAGTTCTTCCCTCAAAGCCTTGGTTTAACTTCCCCCAAAAGATGAAGTCTGACTCCAGTTTGTCAAAAGAGATCAGTAGGAATTTATTATTTGCTTTAAATACATGTACAGCTCTTTTTTATCCTGCCATCGCTCCACTGATCAGTCACTGGCAGGCATCTGAAACTGAACTCCAAATGGACGTCCTCCAACGGCGAAATGTTTCTGAAAACAACATCATTATGAGTCGAGAGAGTGTTGTGCTGAAGTTAGGCTCATGGCATGTGTAGCTTTTAGCTGCGGTGCCAGCTTTGCATCAGGCGATTTGTAGGGTTATGTTGAACAAAGAACAGAGGTAGAAGCCATCTTTTTTTAAAACAAGAGGACATTCCAATCACTGTAATTACCTCCAAAAGATTAAAAACAGGCCAGAAGGATACAAAAAAAAACATGAAAAGACAGTTTTAAAGCCTTTTGCTACACAAGCAGATTGCTAAAACTGGATCTCAGTGAAGAGAGAAAGGAAAGAAGGTGCAGATGATGAGTTCAACACATGGAACCTGAAAACACCTCATCATGTTGGTGACAATTGTGAGTGAATCATAGCTATAAAATGCAGAGAACAGAGAGTTAACATGGAAATAAATACTGCACCGGTTTCGAAATCCTTGTACATTCATCAAGGCTCATGCATTCAGGCTTTTTTGCTTCCCGTTCATATGGCTCATGTGCTACATTGCCACTTACGCCACCTTCCTACGAGAGTCCAAGCCTGTTCTTTGCACGCTACTTTTGTTGTGCTGAGATGAACAACTTCACAGTAAAATGCATTTAAGTTAGTGAGTGATGTAATTGACTTTTAGGAAGCACTTTCTTTCAAAGACACAGAGGTGATCAGCAAATTGAGTCATCCCTGAATAACAAAGGGAATGTGCTGTTGTGCATAACTGCAAACCACAGCAGAGTGCTGAACTACTGAGAGAAGCAGGCATTTAGATTTATCACAGGTTCATCAGATTTCTGTTCTGGATTTGGGATGATCTACAGTTTGACAAAAAAAAAGAAAAATCTTAAGGTAATAACACAGCATAGCGTGAGCTGTGTTTGGTTTCCTACTGTCAAAATGTGGCAGCAAGTCCTCTTTTCATATAAATAATGCTAGAAACACAAAAGTCTGCATCTCACTCACATCAGAACTGTCACAAGAGTCACTAAAAACCTAGGGGACAGTACATAGCGTAGCCTGCATACATACAAATATACATATATGCAAATACACAAAAACAATAACCTCTCCATGTGGAATAATGGCATTTCTGGATCTGAAATCATAATTTCATATAAAAATATATAAAAATAAAAGTAAAAATCAAAAGAAGTGTCATCTGAATTGGTGAGGAAAAACAATAATCTCCATTGCTCGTCCACTTTGTGATGCATTGGCAATTCAATGACACAGTGTCTTTGTGAACACAGTTTCTCTGTCCATGGGAGTCACACACATACACACATACACACAAACACACACACACACACACACACACGCACATGCACACACACACACACACACCCACACACGCACACACACGTCCAGAGGCCATTTTAAAAGCAGCCACTAGATGAGTTTAATACTGGAGTGTAAAAATGTCCATAGACACAAAGAGAGGAACAGGATCCTTCGCTCTCTGGCCAGCCAGCGAGGTAACAAGAAAACTACACATCTATCTATCTACACACTAAGGGATCTCTGACTGCAGGGCATGGTAAGTGCACATTCCCATGAAGAGGGCGGTTTCTCCTCTTAACCCCGTTCAGTTCATGGAGACCTGCGTCACTGTTCTGTTGACATTGAAGAGTGGGCTGGTCCTGTCAACCCAGGCACATGTTCCGTGTTTGTGTTTTCCTGTAACACTGCCGACCCACAAGTACTTCAAAGAATGCAAATATTCTACCAGGAAAGGGATAATTATGTTTTTGTGGGTGTGTTTATTGTCCAAAGTTCATATGGTCGGACACTTGAAACAAATGTCACAATCTGGACATTTCCAGACATTTTGACAGTACAACTGATAACTCTGTCTCTGTCTTTTGTTCCATGAAAAAGAACTGCCAGAAGTATGCTCCATCATGCTTTGTTTATGTTGTCTGTCTTTAAGTTAGTCCTTAAATAATCTTTTAATTTTTCCTTCATATTCTCATCTCGTGATCAGGACTCTGGTCCAGCGAGGGCTCCCTGGTGCTGATCATGGATGCTGAGGGCCCTTGGTTGACTCCAAAGGGTGAAACAGCTGGAGATCGAGCTGCCAGCGGGGACAGAGAAGGGGAGAAGCTGGGGGACATTGCTGCTGATGAAATGGACCCCTCATGACTGATAGGGGACCTGCGCAGTGACGCTAAGTGCGGGAATGTCCGTCCAATCACTGGAACCTTCGGGGGAACTGACATGGCCCCTGGATGGGCCACTGATGTGATGAGTGGTGGAGGGTCGATTCTAGGTTTGGGATCCATTTTGTGCTTGGGCTGGAAGGGTTGGCGAGGGTTCTGGCTCTGCTGGGCAGTCTCATCCTTCAGCCTGGCAATCTCTGTGAAGACATTAGCCAGAGGCTGGAACTGAGGGCACCAGTTGAGCAGGTAATCCCAGTTATAGCTTCCACGTAGCTCCTCATCGCTGGCAACGATAGCTGTGAGGGACCCATCCACTGACGGTTTACCATCCTCAGGGAAGGCGTAATCCTTGGGGAGGGAAATGTTGAGGCCACGACCTACTCCGAGGTACCCACCTCCCTCGTCCCTATAGACTGGGAGCTGGCCAGAGAGCAGGGTCCCACTGAGACTGCCTCCCAGTTTCTTTCCTTTGAACCATGTGCTGCCCTCCAAAGCCGCAGGCTCACAGGAGATATCAGAGAGCTGGTCAGCATCCTGCTGAATTCCAGAGTCTGGTCCTCTGGCCGAGATGTGCTCCTGCATGGACGAAGTAATGGAGGCAACGCGGGGGTACTCGTTTATCATCCTGATCTCATCGTCCTCCGCTGCTTCAGCTGACCCTCTTCCACTGGAGTGAGAAGGATCCAGAGAGCCCCCTCTAGTATAGGGACCACCACCGGCACTCTGATCTCCAGCATAGCCTGGCAACGCCTGGTGGTAGATCCTCTCCCCTCCCTGCCCTGAGTTGCACTCATCCAATTTCTGTAGAGCTGTTCCTGAGGCAACAGTTCTGTTTCCTGCATCCTGGCCTTTCTTCCTCCTGCGTGACTTGACGAGGAACACCACCACAGCCATGACCACAAGCAAAACAATAAAACCAAGTGATACAGCAATGATGCTAATCAGCAGGATGTTGACATCAGGGGCCAGGCCGAAGTTGGTGTTTGTGACATCGATGGAGATTTGGGATGTGGTGGTGCGAGATGCCTCTAGAGGACTGTGGGCCTTCACATCCAGGGTCATCAGCCTGGCTTCCCGTTTGTTACGGCCTGATCCGCTGCTGCTACTGCTGCCTGAACCGTCCAACTTCAGGAAGATCACCCCAGTGGTTTTGTTGACATCAAAAAACGGTGAGCTGGTGGGAAGAGAATACAGAACAATACCATCCACCCCTCCATCCTCATCATTTGCCTGGACCTGGCCGATGCTCTGGCCTTTCTTAGCTCCCTCTGGGACTTCAAAGGAGAAATCAGAGGATGTAAAGAGTGGGTCGTACTCATCCTCTCCTGTGACAAACACCTGCACAGTTACAGTGGCTGAGTGGTTGCCTGAATCGACTGCCAGTGCTACAAAGTTGAAGGAGTTAATCTTCTCAAAGTCAAAGGGGATTCTGCTTCTGATTTCTCCCGAGTTCTGATCCAAATTGAAGCTGTCTTTTCCTGCACCAGACCTCTCCACCATGTAGTATTTCAGCTGGCCAAAAACTCCTGTGTCATGGTCTATGGCATGTAGGACAGTCACAGCTGAGTTTGCTGGTTGGTTTTCTCTTATACTGGCTGTCAGGACTTCCACAGGGAAGAATGGATGGTTGTCATTTACATCTTTGACTTCAACAATGACTGGAACTAGTGCAAAGTGACCCTGTCCATCTGTGGCCTGGATGATGACAGTATGTGTGGACTGGTGCTCACGATCGAGTGCTTGCTGAAGTCGCAAGGCTCCAGTCCACTGGTCCATGGTGAATAAGTTCACCTCATCACCAGAGCTGATGGTATACTGGATCTCAGCGTTGGGAGTTGAGTCTGGATCTGGCAAAAGACAACAACAGAGTAGAATTAAGTATCTGGAGTACATAGTAAGAAGAAGTACCATGAAAAGGTGAGATAAAAATTAGCGATAACTGGACTTTGGCCCACCTGTAGCAGTCAGTCGTATGATCTCCGTACCAGAGACAGCTCCCTCACTCAGTGACACAGTATATTCTGCTCTGCTGAACACGGGAGGGTTATCATTCACATCACCAATGGTTATCACCGCAGCAACGCTAGAGCTCCTCTGGGGCACACCGCGGTCTGACACCACCACAGTTAGGTTGTAAAGCGGTTTGGTTTCAAAGTCAAGCCCCTCTGCCAACAGCAGAGTCCCAACTGTCTGAAAGCCCCGTCCTTCTAGGAACCGCACACTGCTTTCAATCTGGAATGCATTTCCTTCATTCCCATTGGCAATTGCAAAGTCAAAGCCGCAGTTTTCTCGGGAAAGATCACTGTCAAAGGCCTCAAAAGTCAGAACCGTTGAGCCTGGGATGGTATCCTCAGAAACTGTGGCCCTGCAGACAGAAGGACGATTACATATGAGAACAGCTGAGGTTACACCATAATACTTCCAGAATCTAATGAATGCAGACTGACCTGTACTCTGATTGGTGAAACACGGGCGCGTTGTCATTGACGTCCGAGATTTGGACCTGGACAGTGGTGAGGGAGGAGAGTGATGGCGAACCTCCATCACGTGCTTCGATAACAATACTGACTGACGGGCGTTCAGGGTCAAACTCAGCTCTGTGATTGATGAACAGGGTTCCTGGATAAGGAAGACAATAGAGGGAGTTACTTTCAAAATGTTATCAGTTGAATATGATTTTCTTTTGAAACTTGAGCTAAACTATATCAGGAAGCAAGCCAAGGTATTCACCATTATTGGGGTCAATGTAGAAGCCCTCCTGTGTTGATGACATCACTCGGTAGGTGATCTTTCCGTTCTCTCCTGAGTCCCTGTCAGTTGCTGTTACTGTGACAACTGCACTTCCTGGTGGCGTGTGCTCAGGCAGAGTTACCTGGGGTGCAGATATATAAATATCAACATTTGAACATCAGGGCAAAACAAACAAATAAGCCAACAACAGATTGCAGAAATAGTGTATACTGTATTCCCAAACTCAGGAAGTCAACAGGCACTAAACTCACAGAGGAGAAAATTGCATTTTATACCGTAGTTCCTGTTTTTCTTAAGCTTGTGCTAATGATTTCCTGAGACAGAGAAGTAAATACCGTACATGCTCATCTCTGCAACCATTCCCCAGTTAATATTAGGCAGTTAACTTTTATCACCCACACCGTGTACATGTTGGGAATGCACATGTGTGTTTTTTACAGTGTGTGCAGAGTGCAATTTTCTCCTCCCACGATGAAGTAGTCTGCTGGAGAGACACTGTTTCTGTAGTTATTCAATTCCTTATCGAATTTTATTAACACACATTTAATTAGGCAAAATGAATATAATGATGTACCTAGAAAAAAGTGAACCAGCTTGAATTATAAGCCATCCTACCTGATAGAGATCGTGGGTGAATGCAGGTGCATTGTCATTAATATCTTCCACCAGTATCGTTATGTTAGCCTCAGTTTGGTGCTGGGTGTCCGTGGCTCTGACAGTCAGGGTGAACCACGTCTTCTCCTCGAAGTCCAGAGGGGCGGTGAGGGAAACTCCTCCACTGTAGCGGTGAATCCCAAACTTGCCTAAAGCTGTTGGGTCCAGATGCAAAGAGTAGGCGAGGGCAGGACTGGAGTCGACATCGTTACCCGTCACAAGAGTGATCTCTGTGCCGATCAACATGTCTGATGGAAAGAGAAAGACATTGAAGATAAAACTGTTAGTCTTTTTATATTGCTGCAAATGAATAATAAAGTACAAAACACAACTCTAGATGACATTATGTACTTACTCTCTGGGATGCGGACTTCCTTGGGCAAGGGAATTGTGGGGCTGTTGTCGTTCTGGTCAACAATGATCACTGTGAGTGTGGCGGAACCAGCCAATCGTGGACTTCCTCTATCAGTTGCTGTGACTACCAGCCTGTGAGGGTTTTTTAATTTAAGAGAAAATTAAAAAGGAACATAACACATTCTTATACTGTCACAAAAGCTAAATGTTTTGAAAATGTTAGAGTGAACAGCAGGTGATTTACAGATTTGGCATACAGATATCACTTTGCACTGGTGCTTCTATCCAGACTATGTAAACCTCCTCAAAAGTTATTTAAATACAAGCCAGCGGAGTGAATATGATTAATGATGTGCTACATCTAATTTTTCTAATTTAATTCTAATTTTGTCCTTTTATACGTGTTTTGCCTGTTTGTGAATACATACTGTTATGTTCTTTTCTGTACAAGCTGTACAGGTAAAATAAATACACAGAATTGTGTCTTGCTGAGTTTTCAGATCTGTTCTCACTTGGTCTGGGTAAAGATCTCACGGTCCATGATGGCCGATGTGGTGATGCTTCCTGTCACTGGATCAATCTTGAACAGGCCGCTCTTGTCTGATGACTGGATAGAGTAGGTCACCTGACCATTTTGGCCCTGATCCACATCCTCAGCCATCACCTAGGAAAAGGTGGAAGAGGACGAGGAAAAATAGAGAATAATGATCTATCTTTACCATTCACAAAACTCCTGTAGACCAAATGTCAGTATGACTTTGTATTATTTACTGTGCGTTTTTTTATATATAGAGGTACCTGAATGATTGGTGTTTCATATCCCTGTGCTTCTCTCATGTAGGCAACATAATTCTGCAGCTGGAAGTGAGGACGGTTGTCATTGACATCCTGCAGTATCAGGTTGATAGCCATGAAAGATGTGGAGGACATAGTTTCTGCTTTCACAACTAGACGCAGTCTGGGGGTGTCTTCAAAGTCAAGCCCCCTGGAGCTCTGCACCCTGATTTCACCTGGAAAATGAGGGTAAGGGAATTATAAAATAACAGATTAAACTTTGCGCTGGCTGACTTTTTTTGACCACACCACACTAACAATCTGTTAGTTATCAACAACAACGTTTTATTGTGACTTTCACCTGATGAGGAGCTGATGGTGAAGGCCTGCTTTCTGTTCCCACTGAAGAGGCTGTAGCTGATACCTCTCTGTGTGCCATCTGGGTGCTGAGCCTGTGCCTGAGCCACAGCTGTGCCTGAATTTTGAAAAGTAGACAAGAGAAAAAGTATATATACTCAATTGTGACAGCAGAGAGCGGGACAAATTGACTAAGATGATAATTCCAATCCTTAAAAAATACTGTATCAGTGTTGCACCTTTCAAGGCGTTCTCCTGTATGCTGACATCTCTGGCGTTTCTAGAGAAGCGAATGCCGCTGTATTCCACCTCCTTCACGTAAATCACCACCACGCCCTGTGCAGACTGAGCTGGCGTGCCCTGGTCCATGGCCTCCACTATCAGGGTCCTCTGAGCCTGGGAGAGTTCCCCCAGAGGCTCGGTTGCCTGGATCTCCCCAGTCAGGGAGTTGATGCTGAAGCCCTTCACTGGAGTGGCGAAACGATAAAACACAGAACCATTGGCTCCAAAATCCTTGTCCTCAGCCTTCATGGTCGCTAGAACCCGCTGGGATCGCCTACTGGACACTTCAATGACGAGTGGATCCTGGATGAAGAAGGGGGTGTTGTCGTTGACATCAAGGATGGTGACAGTCACCTAGAAGGAAGATAAAAAAACAATACAAATATTTAAAAAAAGAACATAACAATCAGACAACTGAACACTTGTAATCGAACCCTTCATTTACCTGAGCAGAGGTGTTCCTGGGGGCAGCAGGTGAAAGGTCAACAGCAAACACCTGGAAGCTGTATGACGCCCATTTTTCCCGGTCCAGAGGGGCTGATGTTGTGATAACACCACTGCTCTCATCCACTGTAAATGCTCCGTGTGCCTCTCGGCTAAGGAAATACAGAACCTTCCCATTCAGGTCATCGTCAGCATCTACAGCTGACACCTGTAAATAGATAACCACATTTTAATGAATGACACATGAAATCTTTTGTTGTAAAAGTCAGATATACTTTTTGTCGATGAGATATTTTCCACAAAGCACGTATTATAAGTCCCGTTTCCACTTACCTCTAGAACTTTGGACCCCTCTGCAGCGTCCTCTGACACCTCGACAGTGTAGCTACTTTTGCTGAAGACAGGGCTGTTGTCATTGACGTCCAGCACTTTGATTTCCACTGTGACAGTGGTGCTGAGGGCAGGGCTGCCTCGGTCTGTAGCCACTATCTCCAGAGTATATTCAGCCTTTGTCTCTCTATCGAGACCACGTGAGGTGGAGAGGGCCCCTGTGCTGGTGTGAAGGTGGAAATCACGATCAGGGTCCCCAGCTGAATTGGAACAAAAGAAAAAATTGTCAAGAATGTGAGTGTTAAAAGAGGACAAGGGAGTGGAACTGTGCCAATTCTACACTTAAGACACATTTTGAATGTGCTCTAGACAGGTATATGGAATGAGCTGTAATTGAAATAATACAGAAGAATGTCAAGAACGGGCCTGTATGCAGCTCTGATCTTTCATATAGAGCTCTGTCAAAAGCAATACACTGATCCAAATGCTGGATATATCCAAGACCAAAAGTACTCCTGCTTTACATACCACCAAAAATGACGACGTTTATTTGCTTTCATCACATACAAACGCACTGAGTGCACATTGCAATAATCTGTCAACAATCTGTAAAACTTGACCACTTTAAGCCTGAAAAACACCAGAAATGACAAAAATTCATTGTCTCTCCCAAGATATTTTTGTTCTCACATCCGACACGCCCTGCAACAGCAATTACAGCAATTGTGGTGAGCTAAATCGCTCTGTAAACCCATTCTAATGAAACACAACACTGTTTCCCACCAGTGATCCTGTATTCCAGCTCTCCACCGGGACCAGTATCAGGGTCTGTGGCCTTAAGAAAGAAGAGCTCTACGGGGGCCTGGTTCTCCGGCACCTCCAGCCCGTACCACGGCTTTGCAAAGACCGGAGCGTTGTCGTTCACATCCTGCACCTCCACACGAACCACGGCCTTGGCAAAGTTAGGAGGCAGCCCTCTATCCCTGGCATACACTGATAAGGGATGAAAATTGTGAAGCGGATGAGATCCCACACAAAGATTTGGGGCTATATGTGGAAATGACTGAGCTGAGACAGTGGATGGTACCAGTGAGTGTGTAGTGGTTCTGTAGCTCCGCGTCCAGTTCCTTGGTGGTGGTGATGACTCCCGTCACAGGGTTGATGATGAAGCCTTCCTCTGTCACACCTCCATACGTTACTTGGCCATTAGAACCTGAATTGAAACAGAAAACAGACATAAGAAAAAATGAATTGCTGCGCACACTACAGAACAAGCAATAAAGAAAATAGGCTACTTTCAGTGACATAAAGCAGTGATATTAATGAATCCAAAGCTGCATAAATCTGCTGGCAAGCCCTAATGAAAGCTCCAGAAATATTGTGCTCTGGACGATTGACTGTGACCACACGTTTTCATTAGCATGAGCTTGTGGTTTGGTTTAATGTGATTTGGTTTCTCCAAACCATTTAAATGTCTCTATTGTTTAGTTCTCTGGCCATTCATTTTTGAGGCACTGTACTGTAAACCAGCTGTACACGTTAACTCATTCTGCCTTTATTGAATTTTAATAACTTTCTTTATTTTATATTTTGTACTACATCCATCCGGCTTGACAAGAAAAAAAAATATGTTCCTGTGAAGGTTCATATGATATTACTTTAATATTTTGTAAAAATGATCAAACAGAGTTACTCTACTTATTGTAATTATTGAAATTACACATTTAAACAAACCTTGGTCCCGGTCAGTAGCAGTAACTGTCAACACAGTTGTGCCTGGTCCTCGGTTTTCCATCACCTGGGCCTCAAACTCGGCTCGCTGGAACACCGGAGCTTCATCGTTCACATCGATCACCTGCACGGACAGCACCTGAGAGGTGGACAGCTGAGGTATCCCATGATCCTCTGTTACAATGGTCAGATTGAAGACTTCCTGCTCCTCCCGGTCTAAGGCTTTAAGGATGGAGAGAGAGCCTACAAAAGAGAAAAAAAAAGAAGCCAGTGAGCAGTGGGGGAGGAACTTTCTAAAACTTTCCAGATTACTTCACTTAAAACCTCTATTCTTGATTTGTTTCTTTGCTTTGTTTTTTTTTGTTCTTGAAGTGTGTGTGTGTGTGTTTTGTGAACATGTAATCTTGTGTACCTCAGAGAGGCAGTATTTGTATGCCTAGAGGGCCAGTAAAAACAAAAACCCTTACAGCTTTGCTTTATGAGAGTTTCCACAGTAAGTGAAAGACCACGGTTACTTCACACCAGCTATTCTGTTCTGTCTCTTAAAAGTGAATCAGTGGTGTGCTGCGCTGGTGGATGAGGCACTCTGATCTTTTACTTCAGCAAACGTAAAAGATACAACAGGCAAAAAATATCCCTGTCCTGAATTCAAAATGTAACTCACTGTCAGTAATAGGGCAGAAGTATTACTAGTAAGTAAGTACTCATTACGCTGAACGGCTTCTAGCATTATAATGTTGTAGCTCATCAATGTGGAGTTGATTTTAGATACCGTTGATGCCATTAAGTAGATTTTTGATACATAACTGCATCATATCATATAAGGACGGAATGGAACCAAGTAAATTTACTCGTGTACTGTACTTAAGTACAATTTTGAGGTACTTCCATTTTCTGCTACTTTATACTTCCCCTCGCCTCCGGTTGGAGGCAAATATTGTACTTGTAACGTAAGTTACTCAGCATCAGCCGTTCGATCAGTGATCAGAAGGTCACTGGTTCGATTCCAGGCTCCCCTGGGCGGGACTGAGCTACATGCTGAAGCAAGATACTGAACCCCAAAACTGCTCCTGATGTACAGTTGGCACTAGCCTCTGCCATCAGTAAGGGTCCTGCAATGAGCTGGCGACTAATGCAGGGGCCTTCGCCCAACGAGTCAACTGGGATAGGCTCCAGTAATCCCCCTGAAAAAGGGGGACGACAACAACATCACCGCAACCCCGCGAGGGAAAAGTGGGCTAGAAAACGAAACGAAACAATCGGATTTAAAAAAATGGTTCTGATAATCAGAAAAATGCTGAATATCAGATATGATATGGTCAAGCGGTCAATAATCTGTCAACCGCAGTCTACAGTATCTACATGTAAATATGTGTAGAATTTACTTTTACATGTACTTTTGATAGTTAGATACATTTAATATCCAATATTTTAAGACTTTGACTCAATGATATTTATATGGGTGATTTTCATTTTTGCTAAAGTAATATTTAAGATATCTTTACTTTTACTCAATTATGACTTTTGAACACTGAATAAGCATAGATTTTTTTCTTATGTAAAAATGTAACTGTAGGTGCAGGAAGTATTAAGAGGCACAACATCAAAATACTAAATTAAAGTATATTCAAATTGTACTTCAACCACTGGTGTGATGCGGTGCTTTATCAGTGAACTTGTATGATTATTGCAAAGCATGAGTGCGGCCATGTAGGAAAACACATGCAGACTAAAACCTGGCATTGCAATAAAACTACATTTTGGGCTTAACATAACAGTATCAGTTAGCATTAGCTGTGTGTGGGTGTTTTATGTAAATCCAGTTGATTCAGATACAGGCTTTGAATCAGACCACTACCTCTCAGTCTCTGGCTTCGGTTCCTCTCCTACCAGTGACTACAAGGAGGGTCAGCCAAAGTGAGAGGAAATATGAGTGTGTATCTTAGTGTGTGTGAGTGTGTACTGCTCACAGCGGTGTACAACTTAAGCTGGCATGCTGTGCCTTAGAGACATGTGTAATTTATAAATGCCACAGCATGCCAAACACATACATCGTGTGTTGACTGTTGGCTCAGATGTTCCTGTGAGGTTTTGCTTGTTCCCGTGTTTCAGCCAAACAGATGCAAAACATTTACTGCACTGTTTTATCCTCCTCTGCAGCCAATTTAATGTTACTGATACGGTACCAACCATATGATAAAGATGCTCTTACTGGATTAGCTTTGCTCAAACTCACATGAAATTCTATTTTGAGGCTACCGAAGATCTTGAGGTTTCCAAAGATTTAAAACATACTGAATTACATGGAAATGAGCATAATATACTGCACAAGGAAGACAGATTTTAAGCAGGACTGCAGCTATAAAGATTGTGTTTAGGATTTATTTTACCTTAAAACCGCAAGAAAGACATAGCTTTAAGGATAGAACAGGCAGATAATGCTCTCAAACAGCGTGCATTAAATGTTTTATCTAATTTTGAAGCTAACTGTGAAAAAAAAGGGATTGATATATAAGAAACATTAGGTTTGAAGGGGTCAATAAAACCAGCAGTAAAGCAGCTGTACTGGGAAATAAGTTCATGTTGGCAGCGCAGACATATAATTTATAGGCGGTAATCAGGCTAATGATACCCCCCACATTAGCGGGGCAGTTTGGCAAATGTCTTCCCAATACAATGCTAATCTGCTTTTACAGCTATTATTAACCATAAGCTTAACACCACACAGTCTGAGAAACAAACCAGAAGTGAAATCAGCCCCTGCTAATACACCAGACACTTGACAGTAATGAAGTAAAGACTCTCTTCCATCTGGAAGCTGCATTAAGTGTCTGTCTTATGGCTCCTAATCCCATCCCGGCAAGATCTGAGCACGCCCACACCACCCA
This sequence comes from Spondyliosoma cantharus, assembly GCA_900302685.1. Taxonomy (NCBI): domain Eukaryota; kingdom Metazoa; phylum Chordata; class Actinopteri; order Spariformes; family Sparidae; genus Spondyliosoma; species Spondyliosoma cantharus. The sequence goes on from OMLP01012494.1 coordinate 78,545, forward strand.
GCTCTGACGATGATGAGATTACACATACACACACATATATAAGATATCAAAGGCCGGTCACGTCCATAGTCCCAGATCGGTTCCCATGAACAAATCCGTCAAGAAAAGAAAACCAAAGCATTATTCAAGTGAAATATTGCTCTGAGGCATTGAAAGATCGTCTAGTAAAGCGGGTTATGAGGGTTATGAGTGTTTTAGCAGTTGAGCCCCCGTAGACGCAGCACTTCAGTGGGTAATTACGATCTTCTGGAAAGTTTTGTTCCAGGGGGCTTCTACGGGTGGGACGCTGATTATCTATCAATCATAAAACCCAACAGAAAAAGGCCACACCACTCCTGCTGTGTTAAATCATTCAAAGCGGGATTGTAAACGCAAGAAATGATGTGAATTCTGCCCTAATCATCTCTTGATGGGGTGTAAATTGGGTATTTATGGGAAATCCCCAGTCTGCACAGACCCTCTTAGATTATTGGAACATTACTTTATTTTTAGATGATGTGTCTCACCCTAAAAATAAGCTTACCAGTGTTTGGGTTCAGACTAAAGCGACCGGCGCTGTTGCCTGCCTGGATTCTGTAAGACACTCTGCCATTTTCTCCTTCGTCGTCATCTCGAGCCATCACGTACAAAATCACAAACCTGTCGATAAAGATACCAACAAAATGTAAGATCGTAATAAACATGACAACCGCTTCAAGTTTTTAACTTCAATGTTCTTCGGCTGGATAAAATACATGTACATTAATGTACCGAAGTCACTCACCCTACAGGCTGATCTTCCATGACGCTGACCGCAGACGGTGAGCTGAAGACCGGAGCGTTGTCGTTCTCGTCTGTCACAAACACCCGCGCGGTGACTGAACCCCAGCGCCTCTGAGAGGGATCCACTGCCTGGTCCGTGGCCCGCACCACGAGGTAGAGGGATGGCGTCGACTCTCGATCTAACTTCTGCCCCAGAGTCAGGACTCCGCTGGAGGGGTCAAGGGTCAGGAGGTCGGGCATGTTGGGCCAGTAGTGCTCGATGGAGTAATGTAGCTCACTGTTTGGTCCACTGCCATCCTATAAAGGAGAAAAGAGATGAATTCCAAAGCCAGTGGACAGTTTTGATGATGAATGCGCTTCTGGGAACACAGCAAAAACTGCTAAGGAATGGCCTGAGGAACAAAAAATAAAGCTCAAGGCGCTTGCCAGGCTGCCAAATTCCCCAGATCCCGACCTAATCAAGCACGCATGGGACGGACCAAGTCTGATCAGTGGAGGCCCCACCTCACAAACCGCAAGACTGTGTCATGCCTCAATGGGTCAGAGCCAAGTCCCATCCATTGTGAGGCTACCATGGATGATGGCCAAGTATGATCCATGGTATCACAGATGCTTGATCAGATTAGGATGAGGGGAATTTGGAGCTGGAATGGCGTCAATGTCTTCAGGGGTGGGGAGTGGGGCACACCACCATTGGGAGCGCCATGAGGTGCGTGTCAAGTGGTGGCCACATGAGTTCCAGGGCCCAGGGTTTTTCAGCAGAACATTTAACTGTATCTAGAATTATTCACTTCCCCTGTCATTGGTCTTAATGGTGTGGCTATAGCCCTCGTTTACAATGACAACAATTATCAATCACTGGTTAACATTATAACTCTTCTTTAGTGGATGATATTATCTGTTGCCTACCTGATCTGAAGCCTGGAAGGTATAAATTGAAGCCCCTGGCTCGATGTTCTCTGGGATCACAATGGTAACAGGATCCTCTGTGAACTGGGGGGCATGGTCATTGCTGTCCTGCACGATGATATCCAGCCGCACCAGGTGGCTGCTGGGAAACGCCTGGGAGAAGTCGGACACCTCGATGTGCAGCGTGTAGCTCGACCCCTTCTCGTAGTCCAGCTCGCGCACCAGGTACACGTCGCCCTTTAAACGGTCCACCATGAAGGTCCCATCTCGGTCAGTGCCCCCAACTACCAGGTAGGTCACCTGGCCTTCCAATAACGGTTCCTGTTGGTCATGTGGCCGTACAGAGCCAATTATGGAGCCCGGAGTGGCCCCTTCCACTGTGTTCAAGGTCATGGAGAGTGTGTTGGGCTTTGGGCTGGACTTGGCGGAGCTGAGAACCTGAAGGAAAGGAAACCAGAGTCAAAGGGGCTTCAACCAATCGTATTGATTCCAGTCATCTTAAGTTCTCTCTATGAAAACCTTTCGATATAAATAGTGTTATATCAATAGAAGAAAAGTGTCAAGGCCAATATGACTGGATCTGATATTCTTTGATATTCTGCAGACAATGCAGCTATATGGCTCTCTCCCAGCCTATCCCTAAACAAAACCTTGGGCTGTAGTCTGTTTCTGTTTTGTTGCTATTACTATAATGACCCTCACAGGCATTCTCATGAATGAAATGAATGGAGACATTATGTACGGCCCGTCCAGTAAATATCTCGACACTGCAGCATTCTGGCTTCAAGATGAGAGTCAGAGTTTGTGACCTGCGACAAAATAATGAAGGGTGTAATGGAAGGAAAAACTGTAAATATTCCAGTTCAAATAACGCAGAGCATTAAGCGCAGCCTCCATATGCCGCACTCCGGTCAGAAGGGAAGTGAGCGCGTGCCAGAGGGTTTTCGCCACTCTGAGCAACAGCCTCGGGGTTCAACATCGCTCTCGGACAGATCAAAGAGCTCTGAAGACAGCAAACAAAAGCAGATTTTAACAAGCTCTGGTTTCATCATCAAAAATAAAATCCATACACACGGCATTCCTTGGTTTTCGTTAACAAGATCTGTTGCAGTGAATTGCATCTTTTCTTTATCAAACATGAATAGCGAGGATAACATAAAGGAGAGGAACATGCTGTGGATAATATGCATTATTTAGCCTCATACACGCAGGCCCCATGTACAGACATTTGCCTTTTTTTAAAAAAAAAAAAGAAAAATATCATGTCCTTTTTTTCATCTGTTTCGCTGCAGTGAGTAAAATTCAGCGACTGAATGCATTTAATTGAGCTTTCTGGTGCTGTAGCTACAGATGTTTGCACAGAGGTTGACAGGGCTGCAGCTTCAAGGAGTCTTGATGTTTTTAAAGTCATTTGCTCAAGTACATTCCAGTGTTTCAATTATCTCGAATGTGATTCTCTGATGCTATTTGTACTTTTCCCCAGTGCATTTTCCCTTTACAAGCTGTAGTACTGTAGCACTTGTGGTGTACAGCAGTATCCCTGTGTCTGATTTTACCCACAGCTATGTGAAACGCTATCTCAAAATCATTATCTGGAAATGTTAGCTCATGAGAGTGTTTGAATGTGTCGTTACTGTGAGCGCGCGTGTGTGTGTGCTTGTGTGTACGTATCGCCGCCTGCTACCGTACGGCGGTGTATTCCCTTTCTCTCCGTGTGTGATTCGACGCAGCTGGCTCTCATCAAATCTCATCTGGGAGCATTTGATTCCAAGGTGCCTGTTTCCCCTCTGTCTAATCTCAGTGTTGCACAAGCGAAATCTAAGGCAAGCACTCCCGCTGTAATTAGCATCCTTTTCCTTTCTGAAATCACATCACATAAAAACACGGCGCTCAAAGCTCCACAGTCAAAGCAAACCACCACCCTTCTCTGGCTACATGCCTCTGCACTGTTGAATTCCTGATATTGTGTGTTGATATGGGGGTTTGACCCTCCGACAGAAAGTTCAGAACAATAACTCAGTCCAGACCAGCTCCCTCCTGCTGCTCAGGGTTTCTCACCTTGGGTTTTGGTTACCCCACGAACTTTCGGAGCAGGAAACACACACTAGATTGGATAGATGCTTTTGTTTGTTCAGGCACAGGTTCAGTTTCTCTCCTTCTCATATTTACCTCCTTTTCCAATTCCTTTGACAGTTATACTGTTCTCTTTGTGCACAGTTTGAGGAAATTACTCGCAGCGAGGAATGCAAAAGGACTGAGGTAATGTGTGGATGTGACAGTTTTGGGCTTGGTCAGCGGATTGGCTTTTGTTTCCAATTGCCTAGTGCCTTAGAAACAATATGGAGACACAACAAATGGGTAGCAAATGTGCACACAGCTGTAGGATGAATGAGGATATGAAAATGTTCAGTTTATGTTTACCTGTATCTGTAGCTGGCAGGTGGAGCTGAGGCCTGGTGTGCCGTGGTCAGCAGCGGTCACTGTGAAGGTGTACTCAAATCGCTCAGCCATTCTCAGGGGGGATGCTGTTCTCAGCTCGCCAGAGGTCGGGTTAAGGGAGAAACGCTCTGCTCTGGGGCCTTCAGAGGATGCAACAGATACAGTTATCACATTAAAGATAAGGTAAACACTAAATAAACACACTAATAGCTGCATGGGTTTGGAAATTCCAAGTTGGGGGGCTTTGTGGCACTCACCTGATAAAGAGTAGTATACGGTCCCGTTCTCTCCCTCATCTGGGTCTTTAGCTGTTACTGTCGCTAGGACTGTTCCAGATTGAAGTCCCTCCATTACCTACAATAAAGGGAGATTGTTTGTCATACATATAATATCCTACTTTTATGTTTACCCTTTTCCCTATCGTGTTTTTTACAGCGAGTTTTTTCACATTATAACAAAATATATTTCACGTTATTACAATCACACCATCATTGGATTAGACTTTAAAGCTAACACAAGCTCAAAAGTTACTTTTAGAACTTGCTGTTTATTTTCAAATGTTTACTGGAGAAATCATTCAGTACAAGGTAAGTGTAATTCGTCATTCTCACCTGAAGGACCAGTTCCCTGTCCGGCCTGGCGTGAGTGAAACTGGGGGCGTGGTCATTTTCATCCAGCACAGTGATATGAGCGGTGCCAGTGGCGCTGCGAGGAGGTGTACCCCCATCATGTACGACCACAACGAGCTGGTAGCTGGACTGCTGCTCTCTGTCTAGGGCGAGTCGAGTGCTAATCTCACCTAAGGAAAAAGAGCAGGGTACAAGTCCTTAGCTTACATTACTTGCAATAGCTAGGGGGTAATTACCACAATCCTTTAATTGACAAACAGCAAATCAGTATTTCCACAAGGGAAATCATGCTGGTATTAGTGCCGTTTATGAAGTAACTACATTTCGGTCAGCGGAACACAATTATAGCAAATTTGCTTCAAGTGTACCCGCAGTGTTTTCCAATTCAAATACAAGTCTTTACCTGTTTGTGAGTTAATCTGGAAGTGTCTGTCAGTGTGCAGCAGCCTGTAGGTAAGTCGAGCATTTAGTCCTGCATCTCTGTCTGTTGCAGACACCCTGCCAAAGCCTGTCCCTGCCAGCAGGTTCTCTCTGACAGCCAGGAACACCCTCTCCTGGCTCAGTCTTGGGGAATTGTCATTTTCGTCAGTTACCGTCACCCTGACTGTTGCACTTCCAGTTCTCCCCACTCCTCCTGGGCCTGAAGTGGCCAGGACAGTCAGCAGGTACATGTCTTTGACCTCTCGGTCCAGAGAGCTACGAACAAAAAGCCATCCGCTATCTGGCATGATGCCAAAACCAGCAGCGTCACCATCAGGCCTGAGGCGGTAGGAAATAGGGGAGGAGGAAGAAGAGGAGGAGCTTCCACCATTCCCAGAAGCTTCTATGTTGAGTGCTCGAACCTGGAGGAAGCGTGTGTTAAGAGGTGTGTTTTCTCGCAGCTCCACGCGGTAGGTCAGGGTGTCAAAGTTGGGGCCTTGTGCGTCTTGCGCTTGGATGTGGACTACAAGGGTGAAGGTGGAGCTAAGCTGAGGCGCTCCACCATCCTTGGCAACCACCTGAAGATCGTAGCGTGGGACGCTTTCATATGACAAACTCCCTATCAGACGTACCTCCCCGCTGCCGCGGTCAACACCAAACGTCCTCTGGCCGCTGCTGCCTGCAGCTCCAGCAGAGACCAGATCGAAGCTGAGCTGACCGTTATGACCAGAGTCCTTGTCGGTGGCCTGAATGGTGTAGATGACAGTCCCCATTTTGGTGATCTCAGGTAGAAGGAGGGACTCTGAAGAGGAGGGGAGGAAAGTGGGGCCGTTGTCGTTGACGTCTGAAATGGTTATGCGTACACGGCTGGTTCCATACGCCGGAGGAGAGCCGGAGCGTGCCTGGATCTCCAGGTCAAGGCTGGAACAAGTTTCATGGTCAAGAGGAAGGGCGGTGCGGATAGTACCAGAGGCACTGTCCACTGTGAAGTAACCATCAGGGTCACCGGAGGAGATGGAGTATAAGATATCTTTCGAAAAACCTGCATGGAAGAGACGGAGATGGAAAAAGAAATTGTCAGAAAAAGCTGAGCTGTAATTTATTGAAGTTGTTTAAAAGGCATGTCACAATTGCAGAAAAACATCAAATTATCACTTTTGAGAAGCTGGAACAAGCAATTTGAGGCCATTTTTGTTTGTTAAACTGACGGAAATAAAACACCACATAAAAAACACCGATGACAGATCCATATCCACTTTATGCAGACAGCAATGTGGTGTGTTTATTTCTCGTCTAAGTGTTAATGAAAGGCTGGATTCACTCAAAGTGGGTGCGGAGATGGAATCACTGAAGGCCTTGTACAGTAACACAGACAGATATAAGTGATCTTCTGCCCACTGCACCGCTGAGAACACTTTATTTTGACTCCCACTCAGAACCACAGCCCCATCCAAATCCATTTCTCCGTAATCGTTAATGCTGAGAGAGAATAAAAGTCTGGCCACAGTGAAAATAATCCTCAGTAAAGCCCATGCTGTATGATGGATGTGATTTCTTAATGGAGTGCATGCTCTTGTGTATTTGTGCAACTGACTTGGGTGAAAGGTAAGACATCATGAACTCTCAAGCCCATTAGTGCATTTCTATACTGGTGATTGTCAGAAAGATGGAACTTGTGTGATTCACATAAAGCAGGTTCACTGCAAAAACTCAAAATCTGAGAAAGGAACATTTCAGGCAGACATAGGGACATTTTTAAACAATTTTCACTCATTCTGTTGGCAGATTTTTCTTCTTCTTCTTATATGCAAGAAAGACCTAACATTCATTGCTTATTTTCTTGTTTTTGAAGGCATTTCCTCTCATGTTACATATATTGATCAAGCCTGAAATTACAAATAGACATTGACAGATTAATGCCAGACTCGAGCAGATGACTTAAGAGCACAGGCTGACCTGTCTTGACAGAGGCACGGACCACGCCCACCAGCGTCCCCCTGAGGACGTCCTCGGACACCGTAAAGAAATACTGGGCCTGTTCGAACACAGGAGATGCCACCGATCCTGCCACCACGCTCACGTTTACCCTGGCATTGACTGGCGCCGTCAGACCTCCACCGTCCTCGGCTGATATCACCATGGAGATTACCGTGTTGGCTTTGCCGTGGAGCGAGCGCGAGAGAGAAATCACACCTGCAGAAGAAGACAGATAAGTAGGGAAGATGAATTAGTCCATGTCCTTTTAACTTAACAGTTACCCCTCGCCCCTAACCCCTTACTTAACTCCAATGTAGGCAAGCTTGACAGTAGCTCATCCATATTTGATTCAGGCCATTTGCAGCTTAGTGTTGGCACACTTGGCTGAGTTCTAGAAACGACTCAACAAGGGTCAGCCAATTCTTAGTAATGGTTGCCCGATTTGGCAAGGTGTTGGGTGTTATGGCTTGGGCTGTTTTACCTGGATTTGGACCGGCTATGGCCCATGTGTGGCACCCTGAATTTGGGCTAGATGTGGCCATTACAACCGGTATTACTTTGGATTGAACATTGGGGATTGACGGGTGAGTACATACCTGTGTCCTTGTTGAGAGTAAAGAAAGCTGAGCCTCCTCCAGGTACCGTGCGGTAGGTGACCCTGCCGTTTTCCCCAGCATCAGGGTCATTCGCCGTTACCTTGACGACAGAGGTTCCAGGGGCACTATGGGTGCTGAGACTGACTGTGTAGAGGACCGGGTAGAAGGCGGGCCTGTTGTCATTGATGTCCACCACTTTGACCCGCACACGGGCCACTGAGGTCAAACCACCCTGAAAAAGGGAACGATTCTTCTGATTAGATTTGATGCAAGACGCATTCAAATATAACATAAGCAGAGCAGGCACAAATGCTGCAAGGAATTAAGGACTTCAACTGACTAGTTTATTGAGGCAAAGGGAGGTTAAATCATAAGAATAGGTATTTGAGTCAGACCACATCCTCCCTCCCTTCCTGCACTGTATATCCCCGAAGACAACTTTCAATTTGTCTCCTAACCCTTGGTGAAAAGCGACAGACCAGGACTTTCATGCTACGAAACTGCGACAAAAGATTTATGTTAAGAAGAAGCAGCTGTAAAAGAGAGAGGACGGATTCTCTGTTGAAGATCCCTGAAATATGGAGCCAATCAAGCGTAGTATGCATTTGTCAGTGAGAGGAAGAGTTTGCACTCATTACACTGAATCTGCGGGCTTAGCTTTACGAGCCCATTAAAGACAAGGATAGCCGAGACAGAGGGAACAGACACCAGCTGAACGGCGCTGGGAATGTGCTGGGGGGTGGGAGTGAAGATACACTGTTGGGATTGGGTGGTAAATTATAGACCTGAATGCAATCTTTACCTGAACTGGGGTAAATAAAAAGAATAATAAGTTTGAACACTACCCAGACTAACCAATCAACATACCAACCAACTAATAGTTTTAGTTTTATTACTTTACGTAACCCTAACTCCTTGTGTGGAGTTCCAATGCCTTTTAAATTTCAGCCAATGAGATTAATTGATTCTTCAAATGTGTATGGGTCTACTGGGACGATGTTAGAGCAACAAGTGTGTAAATGTGGTCAAGTAAATCATCATGTTTAACTAAAAAGGTAGACTACAGTCTGACCTTTTTGTAAACTGACTGTTCAAATGGATCTGTTTTCCTACTTCTTTACCTCTCTGTTTGCTCTGATTGCTTTGCCATGCTGCTGCGGTTCCCCCTTGATTTGTTTGAAGACGCACAGTAAGAGACAGGACGCTGTCTTCTTCAAACATGTCTCTTTGATCAGATTTATTTGAGTGCAGCTGTACACATCTTTAATTTGCCTTTAACTTGAAGCTTTGATCGGAAGATGCATTACACACTCAGCAAGCAATGTGTTTGGTCATGGAGCAAAACAAAGAAATAGCTCTTTGACTTCAGCGTACTTTGGTGTTGCACAAACCGACTGATGTTACCTTGCAAGGCAGTTGTGTGACCGTGTGATCTTGAGAATTAAACTTGCCAGGCTTTAAGTTATGCACACCAGTCAGCATCCAATGACTGGTGGCTCAGAATCTGTGAGTGTTTCTTCATAGAATGAAAATGAAAGAACTGCACTGAAAGCTTTTCTCAGTGGAAAAGATGTTTTCACTCTCTTCCAACTGGCTTTATTAAGGGTTTGTTTAACTGACATTCTCCGCTGATAGCACTCTTCTACTGATGATCAGAATTGTTCAAGTTGTGAACAGTTGCCTGTGATCGAGGTGACAGATGGATGGACTGTCCAATCACCTGCCAAGTATTTTTTAAAACTCATTGCCATTTTCCAGACAGTTTCTAAGGATGATTTCCCAGATGATTTTATGCAACACACCAATCGTTTTTTGGGAAGATACCCTTATTAAATCCCTTGCTCAGAGTTGGATGTCTCATGTCTATTAATAAAAAGCTACCTCCAGTGGCCAGTTAGCTTAGCTTAGCTTAGCTTAGCTTAGCTTAGCTTAGCACAAAAAATGGAAACAGATGAAAATAGTTCTCGGATTCTGTCTGACTAACAAAATCCACCTACTGTCATGGTTTGGGTTTTTGGTTTAGTTTTTTCCTGTTTTATTTTGGAGTTATATCCTCATATGACTTGTTGTGATTTTCCACTTCCTGTCTTTGACTCTTTCCCATCCTTTATCTGTGTGCACTTGTGTTTCTGTGATACACACTCTTATTTTATGGGGGGTTTGTAAGCCTGATGTGCTTGCTGTTTTACCCTGCTTCCAATCTTTTTGCTAAGCAAAGCAAATCTGCTGGCAGTAGCTTCATATTCATGCTTATCTTAGACCTAATAGTGGTATCGATCCTCTTGCCTTACTCTTGGCAAGAGGGAGAATTACTAGGCTACAACTACTTAATTGCTATTAATAAGAGTTTTAGGATAAGAGTGATCTTACTCCATCTGTTGCAGTGACGGTCAAGTCAAACTTGTCCATTCCCTCATCCCGGTCCAGAGCTGTGCGGGTACAAAGCTGGCCAGATTCCTTGTCAATGGTAAAGAGGGACGGTGCTGTGCTTCCAGAACTGGAACCAAGGGTGTAGGATATAGAGCCAAAGGAACCACGATCCTCATCTGTGGCGGACACCTGAGGAAAAAGAAACACAAGGTTAAGATGTGGTCGGTATACCAGTGCCAAACAGCCTGTGAGACATAAGGATTTCAAAAAGGCATCACATGAACACACCCAGCATGGCCAGGAATCAGCGTGAAGGAAAACCTACATGTGTCACGATTATTATATACGAGCTAAGGGGCTTACTGCTATCACAATAATGTCCCGTAATACAGTCATCACACAGGCCCATACATCTGCACTTATCCAAATATCGCACACCATAGCACTACTTGTTATGATTTCCAGGGTGCTATAAAAACCGAGCATCTGCGAGAGCGATTCGCTTTTATAGATTACAGATATAGGGTATGAAAAAGAAAGGATAGATCTCCCCTGTGGTGCATTTGAAAAGCTGGCAAAAAGACAGGTGCTATCATGCATGCAGAGGGAGGGAAGTGACAGGCAACCTTGAGCAACAGAGAGGAGAGTTTGACAGAGTTTGGTTCAGGGGTCAACAGAGGCACTTTAAAGGATGTTGGAAGGTCGAGTGACACAAACTGGCTTTTCACTGGGTTTTAAATAAGATACAGACTGACTGTCTGACTGGGAGAGCCACTTAAAAGCGCACCTCAGACCTTAATCCTCGCTCCATATTTCTCCTCCAAGAGGACTTCAAACTGTTTACGCATAGACTCACAACAGACAGAGGTCTTGACCCAACCCTTGACCTCATTTATCACATCTGCCTAACATCCTTCTTTCCACTAAAAACACACATGCACAAACATACATTGTATGCGGCGACTAAATCTAATAAAACATTCAGAAATCCCATAATACAACAAAGATTTCCTTGCAAAACACAAAAGGGAAATGTCCCCCGTGCTCCCGGGTCCTGCCTCTGACAGACGTTTTACACTGGTCCATAACATTGTTTGGTGGCGTTTATGACACTTGTTAAAAGTAGCGTTCGCCCTCAGATCTCGAAGCCTTGAATGCGAGCCAAGACCCAGGAGGCCTCATGACATCACTCCCTCTGTCGTACAGTCTCTCCTCATAAGGCAACTCTTTTGTTTCCCTGGAAACTTTTACAGTAGTTACAATTTTGTCTGCAAGAAACTTGCGTCTAACTGAAATGATATACCATAAATGCTATATTATAATACGGAATGCAACAAACAAAGACTTTACAATTAGGGGTATAAAACAATATGACGACAGAGGTATATGTATGAGTATTATGGTCAGTCAGTTGTTTGTTGTATGATCTGAGGATTCGAGAATGAAGTCGCAATATTATGAGAATAAATTATTTAACGCAAAAAGCTTTAATATTTCAACAACGAAGTTTGTAATCGCTGCCGCTAGAGATCTCTCAGTAAAAAAGCAATGAAAACAAAAGAGTCTGATGATGTCGTGAAGTAGCGTGCGATCATGGGAGTTAGTCTTAGTTAGTCTGATGAAAATGTATCTAATGATACTCAGGCAGATATGTTCATGGATGAGTTTAACACATTAGTTGTGTTCGCTGACTTCTATCCTTACTCTCCGATTTATCATTTGATGCTTCTTACAAAGCTCGAGCAACAGGCGACCAAATGCTTGGTGTTACCTTGGAAAAACAGATTTCTTTGGGTTTGAAGTAATTTTTACATAATGTTTAATTATTGCCATCATGTAAGAATATTTTGTAAAAAGTCAGAAATATGCAGAGGAAAAGTTGTTTTCGTAATGATTTTGGGATCGAGCTTTATTGTTTCCACTTTTATTTTGTAAGCTTCATCCTCATGTGTCATATTATGTTATGATCCAGCCTTTTTCTTGTTTTCCCTCCCTTTTGATTGTCCCGCTTAGTTTCACCTGTCCTCAATTAGCCTCCTGTGTATTTAGTCCATGTGTTTTCCCTATTTATGTCTTCAGTTGGTCTGTGTTTGTCGGTGTTTGTACCTTGCGTTCCAGCCTGTGTTTCTCATGTATGTAGTTAAGTTTTTGTGTTTCCTTGGTTCTTGGTTTGTCCTCCTGATTGTTTTCTCAGTTTAAGCTGCCTGCCTGTTTGGTTTTATTTATTTTATTATTTTTTTTAAATATCAGTGTGTCATTAAAGCGCACTTTTTGTTCAATCATTTATCTGGCTGGAGTCTGTAATGTGTCCTTTTTGCTGCTACCATGATTATTCTTCATGGATATGATGACTGTAAGATGAACATTGTTACATCTTCTTGTCTTTTTTTAATCGTGGCCCCAATATTGTACTGTAACATCCTCATATAGGATCCCTTTCTAAAGATGCGCATCCACGGCTTTGCCAGCATGTTTTCCTCCCTTATCGACTCAAAATAGTTTTACAGTTAGAAAAGACAGAAGTAAAAGACACATTTTGTACATCTATGCTTGTTGTTTAATGATTTCATCTTATGTCTGACTCACGAACCACAGCATGCTCTGGCCCTGACCCCCACAGAGCACAGGCCCACCATAGCAGACATCCGCCGTCGACTTCCTTCCGTCCCACTGACACATGTCTTCACCATTACATTTACCTACTGGCTATGGACAGATGGACAGAAACATACCACCTTGACTCATACTGTTGCTCCTCTAGGATATTAAAACATGAGATATTAAGCCATCTCCTTCAGGGTTTTTAGTCTGAACGTTACCGTGGCTGGACGGCTGTGGTTTTTGAGGGGTCATACTGTACCCCCTCTTTTGGTCAGCGGGGACTTTAGATCATTGCTGGGACTTCCGAGAGAGTACAGTGTTGAGACTAACGCTATCTTTGGGATCTACAGGCTCATGTCTGGCTGTTCCTCATATCTTCCTGACTGTCTGCGATGGATTAGCCACCTGTGGTGATGAGAACTCGACGTACGCGTAAATTCTCACACACACACACTGAAACTTGCGTATATGATGACCCCATCCTCTTCAGTAAATCTAATTAAAGAGGCTTAAACAGCCATGACCGCCCACTTGGTCATAGGGTGACTTCATCCTCACCTCTATCTTTACCCCGAAGAGTAGATCACAAACAAGGACAAAGGAAAGGGTGCTTCAGACATGACTGCGGTTGTTAGCTTTATGATATACAGGGGTTGGAAACAGTGTACATAAATAATCTTGGAAGTAGTTTTTGAACTGGTTAGAGGCTGGGAACAAGAGGAAGAGCACAGCATTGATTCTCCACACACTCTGAAATTTAAAAAAACCCTCCGCGGTATGGTATGGATTCTTCATGCTGGAAAAAATATGCAAGAAAAACACACGGTTGCGCGAAGAGAACGCCTGTGCAAGCGCACTTTCATGGAAACCTTGGGAGCAATAAAATAAAAGATGTACTGATTTGAGTTTCTCTGCTGCAACATACAGCGCAGTGGTTATGTGGTTCCAGGCTTGAAAACGCCAAAGCAGGACAAGAAACAGGAGACAAACTTCCAAGGGTGGAGTACATGACAGCGTTGTCAAAGCACAACAGTTTGAAATGTGTACAGTAGCAGAAGAAAATCGTATCAGCCCTCCTGAAGAGACAGGAGCTTGTGAGGATCAACTCTGTCATCAGAACATTTCCTTCCTGTCAATCCATCTGACAGCACGGCACCAATGTTCAGTTTTACACTGCGCAGGCCAGAGGGTTGGATCAAACTGTCACGCCGACTCAAGAGCAAAAACTCCCAGTCTGTTGGCAAATTCAGCATTTACGTCACTTATCTCGACTAAAATAAGTAACAAAGTTTTCAAGCCAATAAGATAATCTAGTAAACACACCCTCTTGACGTGTCTTCTTAAATCAAGAGACCTGGTAGGCCAGACGAGGGTGTTTGCCAGGGAGGAATTCCTCCCACACCGGAGTCTGTTCTCTGATCCATGACTAGACAGCCAGCCACGGCTCTGCTCACCAATTCCTCATCTTGCTCCCGGGAGTTATCCCGCCGTGGTAAACATACAACTACATAGCAACACATACACAGACAGCAGCCCGTACCTTTCAACATCTAAATCTCTCTGGCACTCAGGCACAAGCTTGCGTAGCGCTCGTTTCCGTGATATTTGTTGCTACAACGACATTTACACAGACTTTTGGACACAGGTGTATTGTCGATGGCAGGGTGGTCTAGTCGTTAGAAGGCCTGTTTTTTAACTGATGGTTCAAAAGTTTGGTTCACTTGTATAGGACCACTGAACCTCTCCTGTGCATCAAGTTGCTTTTGGATGATGCAGCGTGTACAGATACAAGCTTTGGTTGAGAAAAACATTCACATCCTATGGTGGTCATTATCATATTAAAAGACCATAATGGTGGTTTTCGCAGGCACGAACCGAAACTAATGGCCGCCTGGAAGGTGGTGAATGCCTAGAGTGTGGTTCACTTTGCAAAACGCTCTGCAGTAAAGCAAAGTACACACAATTTGTACTTAATGGGCTTAAACGTGGAAAAACCCACCAATGTGGTTTTTATTCCGTGGGAGCTCTGACACCCCACCTGATGGGATCACGAAATGCAGCAGCGTGTGGAGGAAACACGGTAAACATGCACGGCAGGGAAGAGCATCGATGCCAGCAGGCTGAGGTAACAAAAAAATCAAAAGGGTCAAAATGACATATTCACTTAAGAAAAAACAATTAGGATGATGAGAAATTAGGTGATATCCACCGTAAGCCTTTTTCACAAATAGTTTCGGGTAAATTACTATATAAAATCTAATAATCAAAAAGCATCTTTGTCAGGTGGACGTTATCCTTCACATGCTTGCACTGCCGTACCTGAAATGCAGGAAATGTTCCCGAACAGACTGCACATGTAAAGGGGGTTTACACTTTATTGCAATCCATTTTGAAATCCCAAATACCAAATCTTTTGTTAAATAAGTGGAGGCAACTGTGTCGTCAGCCAAGGGAATGTCAATCTGTTTTTCAGTTGTTGTTTTTTTAGAAAAGAAGAACCACGCTCAGGTGACAGGAACATTGCATGTGAATGATAACTGACCTGCAGACGAATTATTTGAACTTGATAATTCTAATATGCATTACCTGATGTACCTGCTGCGTTAGCTTCCTTTCTGATTCCGGGAAACATGTGCATTTATCAGTGGAAAACTCATCAAACGCACTGCTTCTGTTAAGCATCTGCCAACCATCTGAGCTTGTAATACATGAACCGTAAATCCATCCAGCATGCTTTCCAGCTTAAGATTTTCATGCAGTCCTTTGATTTACCTATCATGTAGTGCATTGACCGACGACTTCGTATCTGCTGAAAGACGCGGCCTAAGCCTCGCCCGGCCCACGTCTACCCGGTAAGGACTATGTGAAAAACAGCCAGGAAGAGCGTGCCGCCGAGTGTCGGCTTCAGCCAGGACTGCAGGGCCTGGAGCTTTTTGTCCACGGAGAGCCATTCATCCCTGGCCGGGACAGTGGAGGAGCGATCACTCACTGGAGCATTAGCAAAGATCCAGACCTCATCATTCATTTGCCTCACTCGTCTTAACAACCGCTCTCTACCTTTCTACTTAGCCTTCCTCTACCATATGCTCCTTCTGCAGGCACGGGTAGATGGCTCTCCAAGGGTCCACTTAGATCTCAGGCACACACCTTTCCAATCTGCAATTCAATGCTCACACACATCACCCAGAGCCGCCTGTCAGAGGTATTCAATGCTCTCCTGTCTGTAATGGGGTGCAGATAAACATATAGTGTCTAATGATGCTAGCGCGCAAACATCTACCCCAAAATCTCAAGGTTGACAGGTATGACATCAGATTACTTCATTCAGATTTTTTTTTCCTTCTCCAGTCCTTCTTCACCCCTCTCCCCTCTCTGGCCTTCTCTCGTTCATTATCCTCATTGCTTCCCCCCCCCCCCCCCTTCTCTTTTTTTTTTTCTTT
>OMLP01012500.1:4537-19264 GCA_900302685.1 Spondyliosoma cantharus
TGCTGTCATCATCTTCTTGCATAACCATGGTGATAGTCGCTTCAGCAATGTGTGGCTGACAAGCCCCTTCACTGTCAAAAGATGTACACAGCACAACACACACACACACGCACGCACGCACGCACACACGCACGCACGCACGCATGCACACACACAGTTGCAGGCTGGAGAGGCTGGTTTTGGGAAGCGTGACCTGTTGGGTGGTTAAACAGCTGACAGAGCAGAGGGACATACAGCTTTAGGTCTGTCTCACTACTTGGAGAGTTTTAAAAGGAAACCTGCCGGATGCATGTGTTTATCAAGAACATGATGTAGGACATTCAGCCCAAGTCTGGGATTCAATCCAGGCCTGTTTCGATCTTACATAGTTATTATTCTAAATATTTGAATATATAATATATGTCACAACTGAAAACGTTTTATTGTGAGTAATCTTGGCAAGTGATGTTTCTGTTTTGTTGACTGGCGATAATGGTGATAACGTCCTGAATCTTCTTTAGGTCCAGGGATGATGTCATCGATGATGTCATCAGGGGGACGCCAAGACCCACCAGGACAGCCTGCCTTCAGCTCTGACTACATGTCTGGTGAGGATGGATGGAGAGCCAGTTATTCACATCGGACGGTTTTCCCATCTAGTATAGTTTGCACAGAAGTTTGAGTCATCTTTTCTTTCTCGTTTTGCTATTTTGAGGGGTCTGTGGCGCCCCTGTAGATCAATCCTGAAATGATACTTATGGTAATGCTTTATAATAGCCATCGTTAATAAATGGTAAGTATATAGATAATTAAACTGGTAACATTATGCAATAAGGGTACATTAATTAATATTAGTCGAGCTGTTCGATCAGTGATCGGAAGGTCGCTGGTTCGAATCCAGGCTCCCCTGGGCGGGACTGAGCTACATGTCGAAGTGTCCTTGAGCAAGATACTGAACCCCAAAATTGCTCCTGATGTGCAGTTGGCACCATGCGTGGCAGCCTCTGCCATCAGTAAGGGTCCTGCAATGAGCTGGCGACTCATTCAGGGTGTACCCTGGCCTTCACCCATCGAGTAACTGGGATAGGCTCCAGAAATCCCCCTGAAAAGGGGGCAACATCACCGCGACCCCGTGAGCGAAGCGGAATAGAAAATGGTAGTAATAATCAATAAGTAACTGTCAATTAATAGTTAGCTAATGTGTCATATAATTAACTATTGTGTTCATGTTAAGGTGTTAATTAATACATTATTTCATAGTTTATCAATAATAACAATAACAAGGATACAGCTGACTGGTAACAAACAATGAAACGTGTTATAAACCATTTATTAAGCAGTTATTAGCTATTACAAAGTTACAACTGGTGTTTATAATCCTTTACAACTGCTTAATACTTTATTTATGAAGGATTTTATTGTGAGTCAACAATAAAATTAATTTGGACAAAAGCTGAATTTATTATAAATTTACCATTTATGGATAATGAGTGTTACTATACTTAGATTTCATGACACTTTTGGGCAAAACTTTCCATGGCTTTAATGAATATTAAAAGCTTGAAATGTATTTTGTTTTTTTGTACTGGCCACACACACCTTTTTGAAACTATTTAAGTGGTCTACATTTACATTTGGGTATGAAAAAAACTAGAGAACCCACACCATAAGGACATCACATTCATCATGTGAATGGTAAATCAAGCACTGTTCTTTTACATACTCCTCACATGCATGTCACCATCAACATTAACTCAAAAGTTGTTTCTCCATAAGACTTCATTGCGTTTTCTCTTTGTTGCTATGCACAAATCTCTCCACGAGCCTTGTTGTCTTTTGACTTGTTATATTTGGGAAACACAGGCGTTACCAAGCAAACATGAAGCATGATGGCTCCGGTCTATTGAAGGCAGTGAGCCACCATGCACAATAATAGCAGGAATAGCATGTATCACATGAGCCTGAAACTCAACAGCATCATCCATTTTGTTATGAACACCTGTGGTATCCCAGCTGTAACATGTCGTAACATCAAAACATTGTTGTTAGATTTTCTATTTTTGGTATTTCCCAACTTTACATTGTAAACATTAAAGTCCTGCTGAATGTTTCCAAAGTCTAACATTCTCTTGGGTTCATTTCATTCTGCTCCTCATCTCTCCACATCGTTCACATCTTTTTTTCTCTCCTTCCTCCTTAACTCTTTCCTTGTCTGACTCTCTGCCCCCTCTATCCTCTCTGATTCTCCATTTTTTCCTCCCTCTGTCACTCTTCCCTCTGTCTGCCTGTCTGCCTGTCTGTCTGTCTGTCTGTCTGCCTGTCTGTCTTTTTTTGCTCTTTCTCTATCTCTCAGGTCCTATGGGTGGAAGGGCAGATCAGTGGAGCCTGAACAAGACAAAGGACAGCAGCATGCCTGACTCATTTCTAGGTCCACTCTACTTTTTCACCTACCATGTCCTTTTAACCTCTAACTACAAACTCTGAAGGGGGATATATCATCCCTCCTCTCCGTTTGTATCTGGAGATACTGAATGTGTAAAATCCAAGAATTCATTTGGCTGAAATTGGTCATTCAAATTTGGCTCAAAGATTAATTTCAAATGATGTGGTCATGATATGAATTTGGCTCGGCTATATGAAATATTTTTTGTAATTATTTAGCTGTAGACGTTTTGTTTTCTTGGCAGTTCATTAGATAACACTTCATTATCTAGTGACAAGCTGGGATTTTGTGCAAAAATGTATATATCAACAGTGATATACAAGACTGTGATAAAGAGTGATTTTCTGACATCAATATATATAACAATATGGGAAATCTATGGAAAATCTAAACATTCAAAATTTTCTTTTGCAATTTAAAATTTCCTTGAGTCTTTGAGTAAGACGCGGGATATGGTAAATGAGGAAGGTTGCTCCTTAGTTCCTTAAACTGCACAAATCACAAAAGTCATGTTTAAAAGGAAAATGGTTATTATCTCTGGTCAGAGTTATGCATTTTATGTGGTGCTGTGGACTAGAGGGAAAGTATCGTGCATGACCTGGCGAGAAACAAACACTTGCTTTAAGGAGAAACATCTCCTGGTTGTATGTTTACGGCTGTTGCATGTATAGTTGTGACACTTTGTCGGGCTCTATGATCAATGCCACAGTGATGAGTTTGGCGTGCCTTAAGAGTTTCAGTGTGCAATCTTCTGATGTGAGAGTCTGGTTGGCTGCATCACATTATTTCACTTGTAAGGTTTTCACTGAAATCATTTTATGAGTTGTTGCACTAATGTAACACATCTGGTATATATTTAGTATCAGGGCCTAGTTCAGTGCTAACTTTGTGTGTAGCCTCAGTTAGTATTATCGTTACTACTAGCTGCCACTTCTCCGAGGAGTTCCATGTGTTATGTTAACTAGCCACTGCTTACAGTATCTCAATTAACAGGTGTGAGTTTTTAAAATGCAAAAAAAAAAAAAAAAAAAAAACACACATTAAAAGGTACTATTTATGAGTGTTTTGACTTGTTCCCAGCAAATAGCTGAAAATAAATAAATAAAAATAAATATATATCCTGAGATTTAACAAATTGCTGGGGTACAGTTTTGTAGGATATGGCCTGAATTTAGGTTAAAACATTAAAAAATGAAGTTATATCGTCAACAGACTGTGAAGCCACTATTTGTAGCATTTTCATGTGCTGAACTTTTGCTCAAATGTATCAATAACAATAAGTAGTTATTAATGTTCAATATATTGCATATACTTAATAAGTTCTATATAAATGTTGGTGATGTATCTCTACCTTCTGTGTCTCCATCAGGCTTCTCTCAGTCTGGGATGGGCGGGACCATGGGGTCCAGCATGCCGCCATTCCAGACAAGTATGAGCTCCACTCTGGGCCAGACTGGGATTGTGTCATCTATGGACACTCAGAAGAGTTCAGGCTTGTTTGGCATGGAAAACAAAACCACCAGTAACACCAGTGGAAGCAGTCCATTTAAAACCAGTGATATGTTTTCCTCTGGTGGCCCAGGAATCCACTCTTTGGATCATTCTACAGGTATTAGAAATAGGGCTGGTTGCATGTTTCACTGTATGCTGGGGGCAGTAAGGGAGGGTGGAGTCAGTCAGGAGAATGAGGAAAGAGGAGGAAGTAAGGATATATATAGTGTGGTTTTAGGTTTCATAACCCTCTCTAAAGGATATCTGGATGATTTAGTTCACCTGGCAGTTAGAACACTAAAATACTGAAAAATCTAAATCCTGCTTATATCTTAAATATAATCAAATCTGAAGTTATATCCTAATGTTATTTATAGCCCACAGTACTAGCCTACCAAACAGTTGGTACAGGCTTCTGTAGTGCACCAGCTGGGGCAGGTGGTGACTGAGGCATACAACCCATCCCACAGGACAGCTTTCAGCAGCAGAGGGCAGTCTTTTCTAGTTGTTTCCACTATAGATGTAGCAGCTCCAGCTCGCTGGCTGCCTCATGGCTTTATGCTCTGTGCATGCTGCTCCCTTTATCTACGGATAAACTGGATCAACAGACGGATGGGACATTGCAATGAGTCTTTTCAATAACAAACACAGGACAACCTATAGTTTTGTGTCCTAAGGAGTCACTGGAGTCCGATGAGAAGAAAACAGCACGTAGGCCACTCACGGCTCATGCCTTTTTCTGTTTTCCTGTGTAATTGTGACCAAACGCTACATTTCAGATTCTGCACTGAAAGCCCTCAACTGAACTTTAAAAATGACTCAGCATCTGAGTTAGTCTTGAACAGCCACCACTCATATTCAGGGTTTTCTGTTTTGTTGATGTACTAAAGATAGCCCCACTAGCTTAAAGCCAGCTAGCAGTGCAGGCTGGTTGTTATGCAACAGCTACTAGTCTAGTTTAGTCGCTATTAAAAAGAGATATGATGCATTAGTGACAGAGATGACAGTGCACTTAAGGACATTTCAACAGACTTCCTGTAGAAACCAGGGATGAATTGAGAAAAGATTGTCTGTTACCAGAAATGATTTGCTACGCAACAATGGAATTAATGGGCCTCATGGTACCTGTCACACATTTCACTTAGTCTTTAGAATGAAAATTGTATTTGTATTTGTATGGCCATAAAAATAACCACCATCACTGTAGTGATGGAACCATGTGCTGCTATTTTGAAAGTCTGTCTCTTGCAAAATATATCTGTGGACAGTATGTGAAAGGGCCAATCCTGTTACATAGTTTAGATGAAAACAGTGAATCATTTAATGTAAGGTAAAATGTAAGCTTTCAGTCTTTGACTTTGTTATTGCAAATCTCGCAAATTTGCTATGTTTTCTTGTAAAATGTGCAACCTGTGGCTGGATACCACTACAAGCTGTCTATAGTGGTGAATGTAAAAACTGGTTTCTGCTCACTCGCAAGAGGGGTAGAAAACAAACCAAAATGACGCGTAGGTCAGCATGAAATGTTGTTCTTGTGCCTTAAACTGCAGAACTCACTAAAGTAAAGCATTTGAAATTAGCATATTTTGAAGGCTACCTCCTTTTTAGCCCAGCATAGCTATTAGGTCCACATATGTGTCAGAGCCCCTGATTTTATATGGTGCAAAGTACTGGACGATTATTTTTCGCAGAACCTGTTGAAGATGTTATAATTATAATATAGTATCCAGAATCAGGAAGTACTAATGACAATAAAGGGTATCTCCACCAATTTTCAATTTTGAGGAGTACTAGTATGAAGCATTCTGTGGCTCCAGAGGGAGCTGCATGTAATCTGATAAACTGCCTCCAATGATGTCACTGAGTGGTTAAAAACAAAAACAAGGTTTTCTAGAGCTACATGACTTCTGCGGGACACTGACAGCACATTACCCAACTAGCCTGCTGCTCTGTCTGTGTTGCCTGTTCTGGAAGTCCTCTTCACACCCATTCATCTGTCTGTACAGGTACCAGTGAGTTTCAGTGAGGTTGAACCCCTTAGCACAAAATTTCAGATTCCCAATCTCACACACCGCACTTGTGCAATGTGTTTGAGGCAGCCAGCGCTCTAACATTAACATTTCTCTTGGCCATTTGCCAGATTCGAGATTAAGATGTACTTACTCCCATTAAATACCTTCTCACATTAAATATAGATGATAAAGCCCTGGCCTCATCTCCTCGTCACGCTATTTATAGCTGGGGATGCATCTGAGGCGAAGGGGGGAAAAAGCAACTGCGATTAATTTCGAAATACAGGGGAAAGGTGCCAGATTTAGAGAGGAATGCCCCTTTTACTGGATTCACATTATGTCCAGGGATGTAAGACAGATTGAGAGGAAAAGAGAAGATGGGAGGAATGATAACTTAAACCGGAACAGGACATGATGAGCACAATGAAAGGGGTTTGTCGGTCAGGCAGTTTTATTTATACACTTTCTCCCTCTGTCTGTCTGTTTGTATTGATCTGTTCGTCTTTCCGTGCCTCGTTTGCTCTGAGCTTATCAGAAACAATTGAGAAATATGGCTTCGCAGGAAAAAGCCATACCCAACTGTGATGTCTTCATCCCCAAACAAGACAACACAGTGGGAACAGACAAATGAGGGGATAATTTCACTGCAAACAGAATTTATTTTGTTGCTTGTCAAAGCTTGCATGTGCACGGTTTGTTATTGTTTTGTGATATTGCTACACACATCCATTCCACATCCATATTGTTTGATGGGCCCTACGATCACATAAGTGTTTCTGCATGTGTGACAATGACCCATTTATTATCACCATTGTTCATACATGCATACATTTAATTTTAATCATGCATCTGATTCATTTACTTTGTTACCAGTGTTTGTTTTTTTCTCTGTTGTGTGTGCCTGCTTCCTATACAAGACCTGGTTTGCCCCCCTGGATGATGATGATGATGATGATGATGATGTGTAAAAGAAAGAGAGAATCACACAAGTTTTAACTGAAAAATGCTTTTTTTATGTCCATTTGAGACTCCGTGCAGCTGAACATTTACATGATATGACTGATACGACCAGATTTCAACATTGCCATATTCATTGGAATTAATATAGATTGATCTTGTGTGTTAGGCCTCTTTTAAAGATAAACAATGTAGATGTACAATAGACCTCCAGCAACAGTCAGCTTTGTCCAACAATTTGGGAAATTCGAATAAAACCACTGTTTTACTTCACATGTAAATGTAACTCATCCTGGCAGAGATGAGACACAGCCAAGCAAGTCAATCAGAGCAAAGTCTTATCACCCAATGCCCAACCATTTTTTTGCTTTTAAACAGCACCTGTAAATATCTGTCATAATATAAATTGATCATGCCCACTCAATCAAATGAAGGCTTTATAGAACCATAGAAAATCTATAGTACAGTACAGTTGAATGTATTTATAAAAGCAGGTACCATCACATACAACATATTTTGAGAAAAGTTCAAAAGGTTGTGTCAAAGGAGCTTAAAAGCAGTCAGACTATGGTTACTATGGCTGGAATCAGCAGCGTATGCAGAGTCAATGCTTATTTGTTTATTTACAGGTGCATCTCAAAAGATTAGAATATCATGGAAAGGTTCATTTTTCTCCAATTTTTGGAGATGCACCTTTAAATGCATCATCCAATGTTTACTACCATAGCACCCGATTCAATTGGTGACGCCACCTTCTCTCATCGGGTCTCAGTGTACACTACAATGAAAGTAATGGAAATGCCTCTCTTCCTCCAAGTTCCACAATGACACTAACAAAGATTGTTTTTCATTCTTGAGGATAAGGTATATTTTATGCAAGGGCTCTAGGTAGTCACGTAATGGGCTTGTCTTTGCATTATTGTAATCATTACTTGAATTAAAACCAAAGTCAGACAAACTTGTAGAATACTTTTTTATCTCTGGAAGCAAAACAAAAGTATCTGCTCTGGTAGTTTAGCCTTTGCTAAATTAATTCTCTTGGAATCGAGAATTCTATGGAATCGAAGTAGCTTCCTTTTAAAGAGTACCATCACCAACAGTATCCATCTAGTGTTGCACTCCTATAACATTTTCTTACTTACAATGGCTACAGCTTCTTTGTCAAAACCATTGACATATAAAGCTGGGCGAACAATTAAATAGCCTAGATCTTTTTAAATAAATGAATGGCCTTGGACACAGGGATGAGCAGGCAGACAAAGGATCAAAGTCGGATTTTTATGAGATAGGAATATTTTTTTTTTTATTGGAGGCTTTGTCATATGAAACAAAATAGACCAATAATTTCTAGGAGGATTAGGCTTCGTCATTAGGTTACGAAATACGTCTCATTTCAGTCACACAGAGACTTAACAACAAACTTATAGGCTCATTAAACACACGCAAAGTCTATATTAATATGATCACGTGCAGTGTGGATGGGTTCGTTAAAAAACAACAATAAATGCTTCACTTCGATCAATAGCGGCAACTGTAATACATAACATGACATAACTGTAGTAATTCATTACTGATATAATATTAGTAATGCGTTATTTATTCCGTTACCGCTAAAAGAAATATATTACTGTAACGCATTACAGTACCCCCCAACACTGGTGAGCATGGCTCAGCTGCCAAGCATATCTGAGACGTTTTTTATAGGATCAAATATGTATTAGATATAAAGGATCAAATAACTAATTAAAACTCAGAAAAATTAACATTTGAAAAACGTACAACAGCATGACATGACCAACGTAAAAAGACTGAAACCTTCTTTCTGTACTTTGAGTTCTGAGTTTGGTCTTCGTCCCATGCGCTAACAATGTTTTTGCTTCATGCTAATGTGCCCTTGAGCTGGAGGCCTCAGTGCACAGGCTCACCTCTTTTGAGCTAAGTTTTGCAACTTTCCTTTTTTAAACCTGCAGTAGAACTACACAAAACCTGTGAACAGACATTGGTGTGTTAAGTCTTTTTAAAGTTCCCCTTTGAAAATAGGGTAATCTCAACCATTCAGCTACTATATGTGCAAACAGCCTCTTATTAAGTACACCTTGACTCTTTACAAATACTGGCATGTTCACTGGAGTTGTTTAGTCACAGCTACCCTTATCCCAACTGTTGTCCTAACATTAATCTATTCAACATACCATCAAACTACATGCAAAATAATTTTAAAAAATGGTATCCATGAGTTTGTCTGACTCTGTCTAAGAAGACACTAATTGTGTGATAGCTACGACAGCTCCCCCTTCAAAACATCACTTCAACTGGTATGGACCTTACCGTTATGATGAGACCTGTCATTATAATCATTTTAAAACTGTAAACAATGTAGACAGAAAGCATTGAAAACCCCCTATGGTAACCACAATCTGATGGCTTTTTGGCAGGTGATTCTCTGACACAATATGTGATTGGTTCCTCCTCTTATAAAACCCTCCCCCCCCTCGGCAGCTGCCATCCTCTCTCCCAGCGGCTCAATGGACGACAGCAGTCCCACGTCCTCCAACTCCGAATCTCTCAGCCCTGAGAGAGTGGGGCTGGGGGGCGAGGCTGGAAAGCAGCAGCAGAGACGGAAGAGGAAGAAGAGGAAGGGCCACGAGGAGGTCTACAACTTCTTGGATAGCCAGGAGTATAACACCGGCCAATCAGACAAGCATGGGGTGCTGGATAAGGGCGGACAGGAGGCGGAGGAGGACGAGGATGAGGAGGAGAACTGGGAGTGGGAGATCAGAGAGAGTGGAGGAGGGGGTAGAGTGAAAGGCAAGAAGACTAAGAGTAGGGCAAGACTTCCGGAGGAGTGGGGAGCGCCCCAACTTCCCATCTCTACAGTTGCTCTTACCGGCATTACAATGACTGAATCTGGCCCCTCTGACTCCAAAGCTCCATATTCCAGCCCTAACCCTGTTTTGCCCTCTGCCCCTGAACAAATACCCACAAGTTTCACCAACCATTCCCATGCTAGTCTTGTAACAGATTCATCTCCACGCTCCTACGAACCGATGTGTGTAGACGAATTCCCTATGTCTGCTAAAGATGGCCCAAAAGCAAACGTAGAGAAAGTTTCAACATGCAAACCTGAACCTAACTCTAGTTCAGCAACCAGTCCTGCCTGCAAGACTGGTGTTGCAGGGGATGTTAGCGGTAGTCTAGCATTGATGACAGGGGACAATCTGAGCCCAGTCTCCCAGACCTTCTCTTTCCTGGATTCAGTCCTCCAGACCCCTCCAGGCTCCACTCCTGACTCACAGACCACCACCCCTATCACCAACACCCCCTCCCTTGCTACTTCTGCCCTGACAAAGTCCACCCCTACAGAAACCATCATCCCTGCCTCACAAGCCAGTTCTGTTTACAACCCCTTCAAGAGCACTCCAGACCTTCCTCCTAGTTCTGCTTTCTCCACCAACCCATCACCCTTAGCTGCCACAGTCACTCACCCTCCAACATTTGCAGTTGGATCAGCTCTCAACGTTGATGCCAAGCCTTTCGTCCCCTCAGCTACACTCATGTCCTCTATAGCCTCCACAGGAACCACTGCTGCTGTGCCCACTGTCCCCTCAGCCATGCTCCTTAGTTCCTCAGCTCCTCCCTGTAAGAATGAAGCCAGTCCCACATCACCACAAGTCACTCCCCCTAAAAGTGTAGCCCCGCCTCTTAGCCAATCTACAGCCAACCCCCTTCCCTCCATCACCCCCGCAGCCCTACCCTCTCTCCCTGCACACTCAGAGCACCAGGAGTCCTCGTCGTCACAGCTCCCCCCACTGGAAGGTTGGTGAACTACAGGGAAGATTATGAATAACATGGGGCTAATTTCAACACATTGATTGTAGGTTAAGATAACAGGAAGTAACTACTATTTGTAGCCCTGTATGCATGGCTCTTGTCTGTCGATTGAGCACCAGGTCTTCTTGATCCTTTTCGCTCTGTTTTTGTGTTAACCAGGGCCCAACAGATAAACACAGAAGAGCTTATGGCTAATCAGTTTTTAAGATATTTATACCTACAGTACATCAACACACAAATCAGTTCTTCATTACCATTTGAGCAATTCTCAAGAAATAGTTTAATCTTAAAAAAAAAAAAAGAAATACCAGAGATTTGTGTCCAGATATAAAACTCTACCCAACTATTGGAATGAGTATGAGAGACAAATGTACAGTGCTGGTCAGGCATTACCAAACTGCAAAGGTACCGTGATGTTGCCTGATTTGATTTCCCTCTGCCTGCCTGTGTGTATCTGTAACCATGATCATAACAGTTGTATTACTTGCTGCTGATAGCTACTATCTATGCTTGCTCAAATGTCTAATCTTTCATCTGATCGTCAGCTTCCTGTGTTATCTTCCACTATCTTCCTCCTTTTTGTCTGTAGTAACACAAACATAACCTGGGTCCTTGCATGCCATTTAGATTTATAATGTCAATCCTCTTACAGCTGTCAGTTTATTTAACTCGTGTCCAAAGCACTCTAGTCATATGAATTACACTGATCTGCCACAAAATTTAAAAGACTAACAGATCAAGCGAATGACATTGATGATCTTGTTACAAGGCAATGTGCAGTTGGGAGGCCTTGGCTCCTGGTACTCAAGTGGATGCCACTTGACCTACTCAAATATTGGCAGTTTGTCACATTCCTCAGACCATTCCTGCGCAGTTTATGCAGCGTGGCAGGGAGCATTGTCCCATTTGGGGGGGACCACTGCTGTAGGGGTTTGCTATTGCCATCAGGGGGTCTGCAGTGTTGTTGGGGTGGGTGGTGTGTGTCAACTGGCATCCATATGAATGCCAGGACTAAAGGTTTCCCAGCAGATCATTGCATTGTAACAAGATGATCGATGCTATATTAAATATACAGTAATTGAACCCATTACTACTACTACTTGTTAAACTACTGCACTCGGTGGCTGCTTTATTATGTACACTTGTGCAACCTTTTGCAATTCAATACAACAGCTTTGCTATAGGTTCTACTTCATGAATTTTAGTTTAATGCACAACACCATCACTAACTATGACTTGGCAAATCTGCAAAACAGTTGTATTTGATGCAATAGATTGTACAGGAGCACCTTAAGCTGTCAGAGGGTGTTTTTTCAAGGTCCAGAATAAACCCTCAAGCTCAAAGGGTTATGGATTGATTTTTAGCCTTTTGTCACTTCAAAGACCCACTGCAGTTTATAGGTTTAAAAAGTCTATTCTTGTTCCCATTAAAATTCAAGTCCAGGTGAAAATCTGTTTGTCTGGTATGTTATCCTAAATGGTAAACGAGATCACCTTCAGGTATCATGGTTTCCCCAGTCACTTCTACAATAATGACAGAGCTGCAGACCCTCGACATTGTGCAAGTCTAAAAAAAAGTTATGTATCTGACATAACTTTGACAGATAGATTTGACCAGCCCCATGAGCGTGACAACCGTGTAGTGCCAAAGCCAGCTGCCCTTTTGGCCTGCCTGACCTCTTATACACTGGGGAAACCCTGATATGACCTCAGTCTGATGCTTCCTCCTCCTGATAACGCTGGGTTTCCTGAGCACTTTGTCTCTGGCTGCATCCCACAGTCTGCTGAATGAAGCTTTATTTTCCAGTGTGATTCTCTCTATGCTTCTCCTCAGCCCCTTCTCACTACTGAAGTCTGACCCAGTACTTGACATTATGTGTGAATTGTGTGTTAACAGCTCTTGATCAATTAATTGAATCTGACTCTGTAGCTCTAGCCTAAAACATTCTGATACTGTAGGTCTTACCTCTGACATAATCTCATTCATTAACACAGTATTTTCGATCACACTGACCTTTTAGCTGTAATAATGTCACACCTCTAAAATGTCCTGTAACTTCCACAAGTTCTTACTGGAGTATTGAAGCATGTTCATGATTGATTATTATGATAAAAGTTCTAACGCTGACATATTGTTTGGGTTGATGTTGGAGAACTTTGATAATTGCATTGAAGCTGATTGTGACTGACTGAACATCTTTTCTTTCTCTCCCCTTCCCTTTTTTTCTGATTCATAATGCCACAATCTTGTGACCTTGCACAAAAGGTAAGACATGTTTCTCTTTATCCAGTTTGCATTTTTCACTTTGTTAGGGAGTGAATGAAGTTTGTACACCCCTGACTCCACAGTGGCTTTACTGTGGCTGTGTGGTGACCAGTTCTTTCGTTTATCTGCACAGTCATGGTCAGTTTGGAAAAATAAGCGAGTGAAGGATTTGCTTATAAAAATAGAGTAAAATGGACTACAATACAAAGAAAGCAAAGAAAACTTTGAATACATGATGTGTCTTAAGTAGATTTTTCCTTAATATACCATATCATAAATCATTGTACGAGCTTATCTTAATACAACCTGCATCCTAACTGTAGGTTTATCTCTAACCTGTCTCAGAAGGGCAAATCTGCTTACATTAGAGATGTATCCTGGGCCCGAGGCGATCAGGGGGCAATAAGCATTTGTCATTTTGGAACAATTTATTCGCCCATGCGCCTTTTAGGATATCACACCATTGAATTACACTGTGTTAGGGTACAAGAACAACACATGCCAAACACACTAAAGAAACATGGCACTGCATTTATACAGAAGGACAAACTGGATACTCCAAATTTGATGTAATTTGGACAAACTAAGGACAGTATGAACAATGTATTACAGTGGCATCTATGGTGGATTTGAACAACTTTTGGCATCATAGATCTTGAACATTTCTAGGGTTGTGAAACGCTTTTCATGCTTTCACAGTTTTGTCACAGCAGGAAAAGTACAGGTGGAATTAATAACATTAATGGTTGTTCCCTTTTTTTTAAGTGAGCCAGTTCCTGTCATTATTACTGTGTTGTTATTATTTGAATGTCCTATATTTTACACCTGCTTTGAAAAGTGAAAAATGTCTGCTATGGGTTAATGTACTCAATCAGGAATGGAATCATTGCAATGGTGTTACTGAGTTATCTTTACCATGTTAGACTATTGTCAGTTTAGCGGTCATGTGAGAGATTGTATACTCAACAAATGAGCACAATGTCCCAATGGCACAGCCGTCAAAAAGGGCATTCTATCTCATCTGTCTCAGTGTGTAGGAATCACTGTGAATCCTTAGGTAAAATTTGCCGCTCTTCATTCATCTC
Organism: Spondyliosoma cantharus; assembly: GCA_900302685.1. Lineage (NCBI taxonomy): Eukaryota > Metazoa > Chordata > Actinopteri > Spariformes > Sparidae > Spondyliosoma > Spondyliosoma cantharus. Next base: position 18,602 of record OMLP01012500.1, read on the forward strand.
TTAGCTTTAAGCATATGCCTTTGTGTCTGTGGAAAGGCTCTGCTGCAGAGTGAAGCTTCATCCAGGTTGTTTACTGTGTTTATCCAGTCAACAAGCTTCACGGGATTTGAAAAATGTAGGATGTTAAGACAAGACTGCGATCATTACCGTGTTTTAGTTCTTGGAAAGATGCAGTCCTCCAGTATAAATGAGAGATATCATTAAATCTGCTGATGTCAGTGATATCTACCCTGCTCTTCTGTTCATCGCAAGTATGCCACAAACATCGAACACATCATTCCATTTTTCTATGACATTTTGAATCTGTAGCAGATGTGTGGCACAGCCTTTAACAAACTATTTCATAACTGATGAGATGTTAACATAGAGATTTAAAGTTTTGGTCGGTATATTATTCTAGAAGCATTTTTGTTGTATTTGTAGAAAACCTCTTTAAAATCCTTACAGCAATACATGAATCAAATGCTCTGTTAAATACAATTAATAATCCAGTGTCTGTTGTTGTCTCAGGCCTCTAACAATCCCGTCTAATTACATACCTGCCTGCCTGCACGCAGTCTGTCCATGCACTCCCCTAAGGCTCTAAAGCTATTAGCGCGCTAGTCGCACTAGAATTGAAGAGAAAGTTCACTTACATGCTGGCTTGAGTGAGTACTACCAATA
>OMLP01012500.1:22014-40379 GCA_900302685.1 Spondyliosoma cantharus
GCCATGGGCAACCAGCTGAAGCCTCCTCACTCTCTGTTTCCTCCATCTCCAGCTGATGTTCAGCAATCTGTGACCTTCATAAGGAGGGCTGACAGTGACCTCTGTGATTCTTGCAGAAAGCTGCAAGAGTATCAGATTTCATTTGAACCTTCAGCTGCTTTTTCTAACTATATGATTTGTGATAGAAGAGTGTCTGTGGTAGCTTGTTAGTTGCCAAACTTTTTGTGTCAGAGATTTTTACAGTTTCACTTGGAGAGCCATAGTTTCCAATCTCAAATTTATGATCCTTAAACTTTACCAACATGACTTGTATTAGACTTGCATCGTTTGCCTAGTAATGAAGGAGGAATAAAAGCTGGACCAAGGAGACAAATATATGGCGTGTATATATCGGATTTTTCTTTTAATCTTCTTATCTAACTTATCAACTATTGATATTGAAAATACAACAATATATATCATATATAACCAGTCACATAAAACATACAAAGAGATTAAATCTACAGTCACATCATATTGGAAGACAAACATACACTGTAAAAAGCAAGTGACGGTGCTCATATCAGAGCAGCTATACGCACATGTACTGTATTTATATAAAAATGGTCTGTTTCCCTGCAGTTTGTGCAAAGGTATTTTCATCTGTGGATTAATCCACATTTGGTGCTCTAGTGACTACTTCTGGCAGCAGGACAGTGTATGAGTGGGATAGAGTAAAAAAAAATGGTTGCAGTGTGCGTGTTCATCAACAGGTGGTTCCAGGGGGGGTGAGGAGTGATGGAGTGATTCAGCCTATATACAAAGGGTGCTCCAGTCAGGATTTTTTTGGGGGGGATCATCTATACCTGGAAGCGGTATTGCTTGATACCAAATCACCGATCAGAAGGATGTTTCTTCACTTTATTGTCATCTATAGTTGTTAGTTATTAGTGGCATAGTAAAATCATCATTAAAATGTTGAGGAAGTAAATGATTATATTTATTTTATAATGATTAAAAGAAATAAGTTAAACACAAAAGTTACAAGAATCTCTAAACTGTAAAAAACAGAATTTAAGAATTTAGGAATTTTAGGAATTAAAAATTCTGTGTCTCAGTCTCAGTTGTCTCACTCTTTGTACTGATACACTGCTTGTACCGTACCTACATACTTGAGACTGATCACATATACACAGATGCAAAGTACTTTCAAACTGTTTCCAGCGACTTCAGTTCATGTATTTAGTGTAAATGTGTTGTGTTGTCACATTAACTGTAGTTCACAGTCAACACTTCATATTCTTCTGAACAGTTCTGCTGTGTTTAGCTCCGCTGTCAGCTCTCATGCTGCAGGGCTCGAAACAAGACCACTGATCAAACTTTTTACAATAGCCGAGATGATATAGAAAAAAAAAACATGACAACAGAACTAGATAGTTCAGGTGATGTGTTAAAAAAACCTTTTTCTTAGAAGCATTGAGCTTTGTAAGGTTGTTTAGTTTGGGGCCCTGAACATTTTCAGACACGGAGCAATTGTAAAAAATGTCATGTGGCAGCCATTTAGCTTTCCACCATAACTGAATTGTGTATTTTGCATCATATGTCTTGAATTGAACATGAGAGCACATAAAAGGTGATGTCTATCCCTATGTTTTGATGGTCAAGGATTGCAATGATATCATAGACTACATCATAAATTGTTCAGGTGAAGAGGTAATGGTGAATTCTGTTACACTGTGAGAAGGAAACCAGAGACCATCTTGCAATAGGAAAACACCAGTCATGATGTCCATTAACATGATGACATGCTGAGTACTCAATGGTCATTATAACATGATTACATGACTACTCAGTAATCATTGGCTAGATCACACCCATCATGTTATCTGTAAGTATCTGAGAACTTTCTAATAATAGTGAATGCACCCTGACAAAACAGTGACTATGCATTCAATTCAATAGTCAATATTGTATCAGAGATTGTATCAGAGCCACAGCAAATGTTATAGGACCATACAACAGTAATGTGGTAACTGGTAGTGTCTTTGGCAACTTATGAGGAAAAAAATAGCACAGTTATACGTGGAAAAGTGTCTGTCATCCTGTCTGTCCTACCGACTCTTCGTCACATTTCGACCCGAAAAACGGCGTCTTTCCCCGGCAGCAGAGCCAGCGGCTCCCGCTGTTGGATGGCAGTTATGTGATGTGATTCAGAGCAAAAATCTATAACTGACCTGTCTCTGGAAACTTGTATTGAAAAAAAATCACTGTGACTGCCAGCGTCCTGACCGAGACTTGATTGAACTTTCCCCCAGAAAACAGCCTCCTCCCCACGAGTAAGAGCCAGACAGTTTACTGTTGACTGATGGTGATTATGTAATTATGTCATTTAGAGCGAAAAAAAACACAACTTTTACACTTTACACAATGCATGGTGTGTCAGGATCTCAATCACTACACATTATAACTGCATCCATATGATTATAAACAATCGGCTGATACATGTTTAGATTAACAGGTGAAACACGTTGAAAAAAACACACGCATATCAACGTCATGATGTGAACCATCACACCTCTTTTGGATTCTCAGCACCAGCGTGTTGTATGATGGTGCGACTTGACGCGGTGTGAACAAACAAGGGCGGAGAAATGCGAGCCTTTGCTGCAGAAAAGGCTAATATCTCATTGCTCAAGGCCCATGACATCTTTGGGGGGCTCAGCAGTAGAACCAACGACCCGGTACCACCCCTACTGTCCTCCACTCAATGATGTCGTTAATATGTTCATATTTGTTACTTGTAAGCCTGCAACTAACAGATTGGGTTGCTCGGCATTAGTAATTTTGTTGAGAAAGCTGAAGTATTCAACATTCCTGATATCGTACTTGTCTAGGAGGAAGAGCGCCACAATCCTGCAACGCTTTCACAAACAACTAGGGACAATCTTGTGACGAGATCTCTCCCGAATAAGGAGTGTACAACAATAAACATGGCCTAGATTTCGAATTCATTGTCACTGAGTGGTATCCAAGTTGATTTGGGACTATACTAACCTGGCTCCAGAACTCTAATCAGAGTCTAACAGAGCCATGTAGGTGGGATGACAAAAGATAACATCATCTAATTGTAGTCCAGAAGGGACAGAAGGAAAATGACAGGAAAATGGCCACGAGCATGAGTGAGATCGACACAGCTGTATAGGCTGTTCATAGTCGGGGGTGAAGAGAGAGAAGTGCATGCCAGTGTTCTTAGAATAATGGGAAGGTAGAATTGTAATTTGGTCGTTCATTTGGCAACTGCATTGCATTGGTGGCTGTTACTAACAGCTCATAGTACCTCAAAACCTTTGGCTCAAAATTGTTCTCCTTTTCAGAGTCAAAACTCAGTCAGGAGTTTAGTTTAGACACATATGTTAGGACTATATCTTATCCAATGTCTTTCCCGAATAATTGCCATGAATCACCTTTGAAGACAGACAAAAGGCACACAGAGGTTGTGGATGTCTAATTTACTTGGCAGGGGGGCTCTGTCTTGGGGGCCCACTGTAACAGACTATGCCAACCTATTTTGTGAGTTGACTTTCAGAATAAAATATTTTTTAGAACTGCGTATTTCTTTGACCAAAGTATGAAAAACGCTAGCTTCAGAATATGTATATCAATGTTGAAAGTAAAGGACAGATACATCAGTGGTACCTGGTCAGGGCAAAACAACTTCCCTCCCCCAAACAGAAAATGGCTAACGCGACCACAATGTAAATGAAACAAAATTGTAATTGAGTGTGATCTTCCTGGAATATGCTTGCAATATGAATCCCACTTCAAACTAATTTATGGTTATACATGGTTTTCTGGGATATCACTCGGGAAAAATAAGTCAAACTTGTGCTAGCTGAGCAAACATCTCCACAGCAGTGTGAACTAGACAGAGAACTGGCATCTCTCACTGCAACTGCAGTAAAACTTACATCAGTGGGAGTAAAAGCCAAAGGCCGTTGTCACAGGCTTTCTGACATGACAGTCCAACAAAGACCTAATGAACATACATCCACCTGTTTCTCACATGAAAGTGACATTTTAGGAGGAGAGAGTTGAATGCAGTCCTCCGTGTCCTCCAAGTTTCAGACTTGTCTTGTCTTGAAAATGCCGGAACTTCGGCTGTCAAAGCCACGAATGTCTCTGCTTTAGCCAGAGAACACGCATGAATATCAGCACACAACACCTCTAAAGCTCAATCAAAGTTAAACAGAAGCATCGCCTGGATTTCTTGCATAATGCCCACCCTCTCCAAGTCTATTGAATGTATGAACAACACTCTAATCTCTTCCTGTTCCTCTCTCTTTCTGCCTCTCCCTCTCCAGTTACAGTAGACAGATTGTTTATGAAGGATTATGTAATAATACTCATTCATCTTCAGTCATGCCTGAGAAGATGCTTTTGTATTTTGGCACAGGCCTTGGGTGAGTGGGGTGAGGGGTTGGTTGGTGGGAGACAGTCAGCTGTCATGTGCAGTTATAAACTCATCGGGCATAAAATACTGTTTCAGAGGGGCCGAGACCCTGACATGGCTCACTGACAGTTCATTCCCAGATATCTAGCGTCTACGCATGTTCTAACTATCGGTGCTTTCTACATCTGCTTGTCTCCTTTTGTCTTCTGAGAGCATTGAACAATTTCTCATCTCGTCACTTTTAACAGCAGTGCTCTTTAGCTGACGATGCTTTTGTTGGCAAAGGACTCAAAGAAAAAGAATAGTGAAAATCCCTCCATTATCTGCTCACCCTCATGGAAAGTCAGGTGAAGTTTTGTTGTCCACAAAACGTTTCTGGAGCTTCACAGCAAAACAAGCGTTGCAGTGTTCTCCTAAACAACTCAACATTAAAAAACAGTTAAACCAAAACAAAACAACCTAAAACTAAACAAAAAACGTCTACCCACAGCTCACCCGACGTTGATGAATGTCTCTGGAAACCATTAAATTCCAAATTGATGAGAATGCTGCAGCGCTGTTTTGCTGTGAAGGTCTGAAAATGTTTTGTGGATTACAAAACTACAAACCCATTGTCAGGGGGTTGAGTAGATAATGACTGAATTTTCATTTTTGGGTGAACTGTTCCTTTAAACAACAGAATACGTATGTAAACACCATTACCATACCCAACTCTCCAATTCTGAAATATCATTAACACAGCCCCAGTGTTTCACTCTTTTTTTTGCTAAATCTAGGATTGTTTTGCCATTATCTTGTTAACCTGATACATCTCTCTTTCCATCATGGACATCATTGGCTGATACTAGACTAGCTGAGGTAAAGTAGGGTTTGTCTACCTTTGATTTTTATCTCTTGTATCCCTCTCTGAACATGACCTTGGTCTTTGAGAAAGATTGCTCAGTGCTTTATGCAACCAGAAGAATTACCAATACCTGCAGCGATTCTGTCAAAAGAGAATACTGAATTCCAGATGGTTGCGCTCCTTGAGGTCAATTTATGTTTTCTGCATCGCACACGAAGCTGATGATGTGGCTGCTGCTCAGCGTATCGTTAGGTCATTCTAGAAAATAGCATCAGTTTAATACCTAGAATGTAACTGTGAAATTCATCTTGGATTTCTTGAGCCTCCAATTTTTAGTTATGCAATGTAATACTCATAGTTAGCTCCTACACACAATTTCTCATTAAGTCAAGAGAGTCTGTGCCAGGCAAAAATGTTGAGACAGGAGATGCAGGGTGGAAGATGAGACCCTTTGCCGTCAGAAAAGTTTTAATCCTCCTTGCAAAGCTGTAGTACAAATCCTTAGCGGAGTATGGTGGGATATTGCACCAAGGAAAAGTTTCCAGCATATATATATATACAATAAGCTCAGCTCACCATCCTATTTATTTATTTAACTTTATAGAAAAGAGAACAGTTTACAAAGAATTTCGGTAAACCAGGAAGTAGCACATGCAGATCAAATGTAGGCAAAAATAAGGCTACATAAAGTGCATCAAACACAGACAATACAAATAGATATACGTCCAAATCATAAAATAAGGTAGAGGAGACAGACAGATGGGTAAATATATACAGACCATTATAGACACAGACACTGTACGACCAGTACAGTTTGTAAATGTGTTTTTGTAAATCATTCCATTTGGAATAGCACAAGTTCTAAATAATATTTGCATTCACTCAAATGCAGCCACATACTGCTACTGCTGGCAGGCCTGCCAACAGCACCCCAGCCTCCACTTTTCCCCAGCCTCCAAGTCCTATCAGCGTTCAAGGGTTTTCCCATTTATGAAGACAAACGGGAAACAGAAGAAAGCCCCGCCTCTCTTGCTTTCTTCACTAAGGGCCAAAAGCTTCTCTTTTGTGGCTTTCTCTTCTGGAGACTTTGGAGTGCTTTGGTGATCCATAGATGGTTGTCAAGAAGGAACTTTGGGCCTTTAGTCTCCTCCCTGACAGTGTCACCATGTCATTTCCAGATGCAATGCACGATGTCGACTCACTGTCTCTTTCAATCCAAATATCAAGCATCCTGCTCAAGATGTTTTCTCCATCTTCCTCTCTCGCGACATGAATCTTGCGGCTGTAATGACATTCAGCGATACAGTGACTACCCTCAGAGTTATATTTTCTGCTTGTAATTTATTTATTCTTATAATTATTATTTATTATCAAGTTTGTTTCGGTTTATTAACATCTGGAGTAAGCTGCTGGACTGTCGAGATAGCTTCTCAGTGCGTTTTGAAGTGGACTTTGTTTTTTCCTATGGTGAGATTTTCGATCAGCTCTTGCCGTGTACATGTATATTTGAAGGCTGCGTGGACGCACCGTTGTTGTGTTTGTTGCATTGTGTCTGGTGTAACACAACTGTTAGCTTTCCCCACAGTCGTGGTTTTACTCAAAACTTTTCTACCTCTTCTTCTTATTCCCATTCAAATTTGTTGCTGTTAAGCAATTAAAATGCTCTTTTCTGTGTGGCTTTGTTAACATTCAGAGTTATATTGTTCTTTAATCACAAACATTTCCCAGCTACCCGACAGAGATAGATATACACACCTTCCTTCCTTGTGCGATCAAGTAGGACAGTCAGTCTGATTGCTATAAACATATAAATATCGTGCAATTTGTGCGAAATGCTGCATGGACTTCACTGCTAGAGAACATGAATGAACATATACAGTATGTGTTTTGTAATCTCTACCTCACCAACACACACCTCGTTCTCTGTGCAGGAAATATGTATTTTCTTCATCGTTCTCTTCTCTCGTTGTGCCATGATTCACTGTAAAGAACCATTGATCAGCAGCTCATTTGCATGCATTAACATTCATGAGGCACTTTGCATTGACCATTTATTTTTGGACGTGGGAATGGAGACATCGGTATATATCAAAATATTATTTGGCGTACGTACATTTCCTTATTTGAACGTACGCAATCATTTCATGTGGATTCTCCAAAGAGTTTTATGAATGAGACATGTCCTCAACTTAAAAGTTGATGACATCTCAATACTGTTATCAGACTGTTATGCAGTTTCCACTGCACCCAAGCTGAAAAAGAAATGATTTATTGTGTAATGACTGATCTCTGACTACTAAGTGGTAGCATTTTTCCAAAACAAACATAAGACTGGTGAGTTTATTACTGACAGTTAGCAAGTTAGCAGGTTGTTATGGGTATCTAGCTGCTGTATCAGCCAGATCAACTCTCATAGTCTTTTTGGCCCTGGAACTAGTTTATTGTGAATCAAGTATTCACTGTGGTTTCATACATGGTTTGGTCCGTAGGTCCTGAGAAACAAGTCTTTGACTTTCTAAATGTTTGACTTAATTCTTCCTGAACTTTGGATCTTTGCTATCTGGCACTAGGCTTGCACTTGCCAACTGTGTGCTGTGTGTGTACAGTTAGCTAACAGTCTCACAATCTGCAGCTGTTTCCACTGTTTAATAAAGTCCACAGTACAAAACCAATTAGCTTAAAATAAGAATGATATTTTTTACAAGCTGTCACTGATAGCCATTCAAATTGACACCCCAGTTTGAAACTGTTCTTAATATGTGTTAATATAACAGATTTTGCACAATGAGCCTGTTTATATTTTATGTGACAAATGTCTGTCTGCTTGGTGTTGCTTTGAAATACCACATATCAAACTCCTAATTATAAGAGCATTATAAGACACCTTGCTACCCTTAAAAAAATAAAGCTAACACGATTCACCTTTGTGAGTGTTTCAGTTGTATTGTGATTTTCTTACTGCAAGGTAAAACCATGTTCCATGTGATACATCACATCCGGCAATGGGTAATTAAACCCTAAAACATGTTGTATTTTTAAAATATTGGGTTGTTTGGTCAATGTTTGGTTTTGAGTAGCTCTAGTCAGTGTATTTTTTTTTTTATAAGAAATAGCACTTAGCATCACAAAAATGTGAGTTTAAGATCACTGAGCCCAGTGGTTCTCTGTGTCTTTGTCAATTAATGCTTTGAACTGAAGTCTGTGCAGCTTTTCAGCAGATTAAGCTTCACCTCATTCCAGATTTCTTACACCAAACGATGTGAGGTGAGAATGTGAACCACACAAAATAATTTCAGTGACGGCACAAATTAATGAAGACAAGAGCACAGGGTGAAGGACGCACAGTTCCTTGATACGCACACACAATCACCTCTTGACGTCAATGTGGCAAATTATAGCCTCAACGTGTACATTGTCCTTTTTTTTCTTTATTTCTGTGACTGATATTAGAAGGAATCCAATGAGAGTCTAGTCAGGATAATTACAGTCCTCAGCAATGTCTCACTAATCCATCCTTGTGTCTCTCACTTTGTGTCAACATGTGAACAGTGGCTGTCATGTGGCAGCTGAGTTCCTGTGATAGATAGATTTGTGGATGTCCGTGCATGCATGTTTGCCACAACACATGTGTTTGTGCGATCTGTGGCTTCATGTGTGTACTCTTGCGCACGCTTGTCGCTAGGGCTGGATGCTGAAATTTTGCTCCAACGAATGAGGGAATATTCCGGGCTGTCATGTGACTTTGTGATGTCACAGAGAGAGAGAGAGAGAGAGAGAGAGAGAGAGAAACAGATATACAGATAGAGGGAGAGAGAGAGAGAGGGAGAGGGAGAGGGAGAGGGAGAGCAAGGTGCAATTTAGCCCCACAGCTGATCTGTGCAGTGCTCAGAGAGAAGCCGAGACGACCAGACACACACGCTCACTCTCACTCTCACACTCCTCTTGCCTTGCCTGTAAACACACATGCGCTTCACACACATCAGCTCAGTTACACACACGCATAACTCTGAGGCATCACTTTACAAAAAGAAAGGATGCATTGCTTCCTTTACTTTCTAAGCTCACAACACTTTGGACACTGAGGACGTTCCTGCCCCCTGGACAAGAGTGAAACGACACTAACTGGAGACAGAAAAGAGCAGGAGACAGAAGGACAAACAGGAAGATCAACAACTAGAACAAGAGACAAAGAAGGTGCAAAGAACAGAGAAAAAGAGAGAGAAAAAGCACAAGACAAGAAGACCTGACAACAGACCGGGACAATGTCTTTCCTGTCTGGCTCGCCCTGGCAGCAGCCTGGCATTATTAGTGGTGGCAGCGGGTATGGACAACCTTCCAGTAGCCATCAACAACAGCAGCCGCATCAACAGCAACACAAACCTTCAACTACCCTCTCTGGTTCCAACATCCCTGCTGCCCTGGCCTCCTCTCCACCATTACCCTTCAGCCCGGCCTCTGACCAGCACAGGGACTGCCAAGGCCAGATGGCACCAGGGGGGCAGGTTGCTGGTGCCACACAGGGGGGATCCAAAATAACTTTGACGGAAGAGGATGTGAAATTAGGGCGAGGCGGGACCGAGGGAAAGTTGTCTGGCTCATCGGCTGAGGCACCAGGATCCCTGAGTTTCAGGATGCCAGTGCTAATGATAGAGGATGAGGGGTCAAGGGTGGGAAGTGCAGGTAGGTTATTAGGGAGTGAAGGACAAAGCCCAAGCAGCCCCATGTCTCCCAACTCTTCTCCTTCCTCTTCAGTACCTTCCTCTTCAGTACCTTCCCCTTCGATCTCACCTGGGAGATCCTTTCCGACTTCTGTGCCAGACTGTAAGCCCACATCAAACCCTAACTTCAGACAAGACGATTTTCAACAAAATTATATGGACAGCAAAGATGGATTTTACATCCAGGGATCTCAAGTGCCTGGCCCAGTGTTGCAGGGTCGGGAGAGAAACGCATTGAGCCCTTGCTTCAATGGAAGTAGCAGATCAAGTCCAGTAAATGAAGAGGACAAGAAGAAATCTGTCTCATCACCTACACCTGGAGGCCTACATGGAAGTCTGAAAGAAAATTCAGTTACAGTTCCAACTGGAAATCAAACTCTCAAGCCATCTTTAGCAAAGCAGGGTGTTACGCAATCTACTGGTATTGCTCCTCCTTCTGCTGACCTTACAGGCAGTAAAGCTGGTTCCAGTGTAGGGCCTACAGCAGGCCTACCTTCAGCCCCAGCAAACACAGCTAACGCTAGTGTTGCTGTAAGTGAAGTAGCGGAGACTACGGTGGAAAGAGATAACTTAAGCCATACCGAAAAGGGGAAGACGGGTCCACGTGCTCCAATTGGCAGAGGTGAGGTTGCAATTCATGGCCTGTCACAAGATTTAGGCCAAGTTGAGGATGAGAGAGTGGGATCGTGTGCTACCATCAACAGAGAGACAAAAAACAGCCAAAGACGTGAATTACCACAGCGGACTGCAGTGAGACGGGCAATGTCTGACTGTTCACACCTGTCTGTTCCCATGGTGATGGACGCAACATACCCCACTGGCATGGGAGGCTTGCCAATGATGGTACCTAACGTACCAAATTTTACCATGATGGGAACAGCATGCCCACCTAGAGTGCCCTACCCGCATGCCGCTGTCCGACGCTCACTCACTGTATCGGACGGAACAGGAGCTGCAGCTGCAATGGCGACAATTATGTCCTCCCCGTTAATGACGTCACCTGTAATGCCATCTTCCCCACCTCCTAAGAGGCACCATGGGACTTGCGAGACCAATTTTTTACTTGCGGTTCCACCCCATGCAGGAACATCCAATAAGAGTACCCAAGATAATGAAGTGAACACAACAGGTAAGAGCCCCTTCTTGAGTGCCTATGTGTCTGTTATATGGTAAGTGTCTTAGCTTGGTTCCAGGTGGATTGGTTGGTGTTTGAGTCTGTTGAGGGGATTGATCTGCAGCATAATTTGTGAGGTACGGTTTTATGGTCCATCTCAGACTTTTCATACCCAAACCACATCCATGTGACAGATGTAGACCCTCTTTTAGGCCCAAGCTTCTTGTTTTGTCTTAGCTGGTCAGAGTCCTGTTCGGAGTTACACTGTTCTGTTATGTTTACTCACCTCCATGGTTATTTGTGTTGCCTTCATGCAAATTTCCCGCTTTCACCCATGCCATGCAGAAAAATGCAGTGTCAGCCAAATGACACAGAAATTTTGCCATCAAGTTTGGGATTTGCGACACAACCAATTAATGGATAGAGCAAAATGTGTAAAAATGGATGTAAGTCGACGTTTTTATTTCAGCATGCTTGTTGTTGTCTTCACTATCAAGAGTGTCCACCAACGTCGGAGCAGCCAAAGCTAACCAATCACAGTTCTTGTTTTCTCTTTAAGTGGTATTTATATAGCCAACCCCATGTAACCCCAGTGTATTTTTAAGAATGTGTTCTCAAAAATACAGTGGCATTACAGCTCAGTTGTATTTGGTATAGGCTGTAGGCTCCTTTTCCAACATTAGCGCTTTCTGAAAAAAGGTGTATTTTTGAACATCAACGACCACACTGCTGGTTGTCACTTTGCTAGGAACCATTGCACTATGCTTGCAACATTGTGTGGCTGGGTACTGAATAGGCTTTTTGTGCATCCTGAAGCTACTTCTGCTGCTGCTCACCATCATGATCAACCTGTGGATATCGGTCTGTTTCTTTGTGTTTCTATTTGGCAGGGTCAGATCTATTCTCCCAGCTCTCAGTTATGTTGGCTTTACATTTCATTTACAGGGAGATCTTATTGTCCATTTAAAGATATACACATGTCATTTTTTCTAACAACAGTGTAGTAGATACATCACCTGGTTGACATGTCATGCTAATGTAAGAAAGTGGTTAATCAAATTAATTAGCTTAGTTGAAAGGAGTATATGGGTGTGTTGCACAAGTCAATACATGGAGTATTGCTCGGTGTAATAAAGGTATATAAGGTGCATCTCACCTTGAAATCAATGCCACCATCTGCAGCCCTGTAAATCTGATGAAGTTTATTTGACTGAGGACGCAAATCAGCAGAGCTGTTATATGCTCTAGGACTGTTGTTACAAGACAGACTGTTGTTCCACTTTGGAACCGCGCATCCACAGACACAAAGAGCTTAGTCTAGATAGAGTCGATCAGACTGTCTAAACTAGGCAGTGTTGATAAATCAATAAATCGAGATTCTGTTGTTTCTCACCTAAAAAACACATTTTAGCATACTGTTTCGCTGCAATATAGACAGATTTTGAACCAGAAGTGGATGGGATATTGTTTCTGTGTTATGAAAACAGAGGCTAAAACAAACTCTGATCAGACCGTAAAACAAGGCAGTACTGATCACCTAAAATGTTTTTAGAGACATATTTTAGTGTACTTTAGTGTGTCTAGTATTACTTGCTGGTCTACTACTGTTTACCACCCAGCTTGTGGTACTTGTGTGTTAATTGGTTTGGTGCGGCACAGTGCATTCTTCAGGTTTTCTACCGTTTGAGCGACAGGGAATACATCAGTGGTCATTTTCACTGGTCATGTAGGACCAAAATCATATTTGCATCTTTCTGCTGCATAGACAGCCCAGTTTTATGCCAAGGGCGATCTTTATATCAGCAAAATCTTCTTTAAAACATCAGTAAGTATGGTTCCTCTTAAAAAGCCTCAACTGCTGCCCACAAACCAACAACAGCTTTTTGGGCTTTTGTTTAGTATTAGCCTGAGTAAGTGTTGCTGTATCAGACAGGTGAGTTCCAGAAAGTTCAGATGATTTTATTAGGATATGGTGAATGCTGTGCTCTGAGCAAGTATTCTCAAAGGTTCAAAGGTTAATGCTCTTTTATTCATCATCTCCTCCTCTATCAGGGGTTTTAATAAGAAAAATCAATATGAGTAAATGGGTTTCATGAGGTTCCACATCATCACAGTATCTCATTTAATTGTTTTAATGTCACCCAGACATTATCACATCTTTGCATTTTATTACATTCTTTGAAGTGACCGTTTGATGATTTCGAGGACAAATTCAGAGGACATTCTGACAAGTTGAGTTTGATGGTGATGTAACAGAGAAGAAACGGGGAAAAGTGTGTGAAGGGAGCTGGCAGGAGATTAAGGGAGGACCAGCCCTGGGCTTAGAATTTTCAGAATATCTACTGATTTGGGATATTGACATCTTTTATATGGCTCCATATAACAGAGTTAATGAAGGAGGAGCCATGGATGTATTTCCGACTGCCATCCTTTAATATTCAGTGTGTAGTGTTTCTCTGTCTATGTTATTTATTCACCCGGCCATGTGTTCTATTTTTCAGACTGCAAGTCGACAGAGGAAAGCAGGGACATTGATTAGACATTGACTCTGACTGTACTCATTCAAATATAGAGCAGCTATTTCTAGCATCGTCTGTGTGTGTGTGTGTGTGTGTGTGTGTGTGTGTGTGTGTGTGTGTGTGTGTGAGTTTGTGCGTGCGTGCGTGTGTGCATGTGAGTGTGTATGTGAGTATTCACAGAGTCGCACAACGTTGCACCCGGCTGTGTTGTGCTGATCCCTCAGCTGTTTGTAACAGTGTATTTATTATCTTATTCTTGTATATGATAATATTGATATTGATTGTTAATATTCCCTGTATATTTGTTATTATTTATATGCACTACCACATGTCAAATCACACTTTGACTGAACTCGTCTGGTGGTTTCAAGTTTAATGTATTTCGCAAGCTATTTTGCTATGAGACCATAACATGAAGATATGCAGTTCAAGTTTTGACTATTTGAAATGTCTGTTTTTGTTTTTTAAGATCGCAGCCAGAAATCGTTTGTGCAGTCTGAAGTGACAACAACACCTCGCCGAGGTGTAGAAGAAGTCTGGCTTTTGTTTTTGTCTTTTTGTTCCTAGCGGATTATGAAGGCTGGATATTTACTCAGTATGTTGTGTACGGTGACGGGTCATTGTACAGCTACAGGACTATATGCTGAAATATATGACATGGTTTCAAAACTATTTTTTCAGTGTTTTCCTCACAATATATTGTCAAATGGTGTATGTTGTGCTCAACAAATGTTTTCTATCAGATTATTAAAATGGGCATGTATTACAGAAAGTTCTGGTCTGTGTGTTTTTGGATCAAACAGACACTTTTTATCCTCGTCTCAAAGCTGTTTCATCAACTTTGAGAAGAAGTGATGATGTAAAGTAAGGCAGGCAGGTATGTTTCTTCAGGTGCACAGTAACATTCAAATTTATTCTCAAAGCCACAATCACACACACACACGATCACACAATGAAAACGCAACAACTGATGTGGTTTTGTTCATGTCGTAGTTCCAGTTTTGCAACTCTGAGGGGAAAAACCAGCTGGAAATGACAGAAGCTGCAAAACAACTGAATCGAGTCATTAGTCACTTCCCAGCAGTGACACCGATGACGTGTCTCCTTTCTGATTTGAGTTCTGGACGCTGAGCCGTCAGTGTAAACAGGAAGGGTAGAGATAGTGATGCTATGCGCCTTGCAATGAGGGCATTCACTCTCCCATGGCCGCGAGCACCTTGACCCGACGCGATAAGCATCGGGCATACGTGACGAACAGGAGGGCGCACATGAAGCCGTGAGATAACTTCCACTGATTTCAGTTTACAACAAAACGGATGACAAAAAAGAGAGTTCAGGTATTTTAATGCATTCAACTGCGAACCAATGTTTGAAAGGTGCTCAGTGTTTCAATTCAACAGGCTTCATTGGCATTACATTCTAAATGTGTTGCCAACTTAGATGATGGCACTCATTAGTTAGCTATGAAAATTACCTGGTAGGATAGAAAATTGGCAATGCTCATCGAGCAGTGCTGAGAAAGACTAGAGATCCATTGTTGACACAATGTACTGACTTAAAGGGGCACTATTTCCTTTTTGGAGAAGAAATTCAAACTCTATAATATTTACAATTATTTATGAGGTCATAATACAGACTCAGGAGCATACATTTCTTTCCATAACTGAATAAACAAGCTGTCCTCAGAGGAAAAGAAGGTCCCCAGAACACTGTTTGAAGCTAGAAAGGTAAAACAGTATGAAACTGTGTTGTCCTTTAAGGTCAGTTTGTTTATTCAGCTTGTTAAGGCATAAACAAATCAGTCAATGAAGATCTTTCTCCTCTGATTAAAATGTATTTCCCAAAACTATGAAGTGCGCCTTTAAATACACTCCATGTGCTCCATGTGTGATACATCAGACGTCCAGTTTGAAAGATTTGTGAGACGTTAGATTTTGTTTACTTTGTGAATGTCCGGATGACAACAGGAAACATGAACCTTCCTTAGATTCAGCAAGAATGAGGCAACTGTTTACGGTAAACAGTGGCGCAGACGAGGACTAGCGTTTTCCATGGTGGTGGTCCACACTGCCATGGCAATGGGCAGCGAGTTTGTTTGAAACTCTAACACAAGGCTTGTGGTCTGTCAGTGACTGACGTCAGCAGGGTGAAGGCAGACCGCCCTGGCCCCGGTGTCTGTGAACTGCCTGGGTCCAGGCTGGGCCGGAGGCTCCTAGTGCCAGTGGATCCAGTTGACAGCCAGTCCACCTCCTTTCTCCACTCTACCAGCCAGGCTCTGAAAAGGGCTCGCGGCCCGGGGCCAACGCAAGAGAGGAAGACAACCACTTCCAGCAAAACAAACCTGCGCTCTCCGTATCCACTTTATAAAAACAAATGTCTTCCTGCAGTTTCTCCTGGCCAGCTGCTGTTTGTTTTTAGTTGAGTTGACAGTAAGGACTGAAGTCAACTGGGCAGCAGTCAGTGAGAGGAATACAGGCTAATATGGGGCATTCCAGGATAATTCAATAGCGGCCCAGGCGTGTGTGTAGATGGCAGAGATCAGCTCTGAGTGGCTCGGACAGACTGGTAAGGAAGTGAAAACAGAGTTCTGCCCCACTCGAAAAAAAAAAAGATGAATCTGGAAAAGATCAGATGAGGCAGTTCGCTTCCTCTAAGGCCTCTCGCATGTGTGTGTTTGTGTGTCTTGTGTTTCATGGGGTCTAAAACGCAGGATTCTGGACAATAACAGGATGTGTCCTTCCCAGAAAATGTCACAAATCATCTCAGTTATCAAACATGGCGGCAGTCATCATAGATACGCCATTGTTTCTCTCCATGTGGATTTGCCTTTGCATGCAACTCTCCGGAATAACTTCAAAATACCTAGAATGTACATGGCTGCAGTTATATAACACGCAGAATGAGCAAACGCATGAGAAATGTCAAAAACACACACCGAAATGTAAGACTTGGTTTCCTGACCTTTTCGCGAGGGAAAAGGGGGACATGCATGCAGAGTTCATTACCAACTTTGAGTCAAATTAATCAGGATTTATGGAAAATAAACTGCATAGTATAAAAAAGGATTATGGTAATTCTGTGATTATGATTCTGATGACTGCATGTGATCTCACGATCCTCAATCATCTGAAAGAAAGATGCTGATCCTTTGGACACCGTCCTGTGTTGTGAAGCACTCGTCTGTGTCAAGTCACATCCGTCATGATGCGTTTAAGGACGCAGCACCCGCCTGACATTTGTGCTGATTCCTCCGGGCTCTCTTTACCCAGCGTGCAGCCGGCCCGGGAACTCTTTGGGACATGGAAGGGAACATCTCTGTTGTGGACGAGCTGGCACCCCCGGGATCGCACATGCATATTTAAAGATGACACGCTGAGGCACACGCATGCGCGCACGCACGCACTCTGAATAATGTGTGACATGGCAGCAGAGGAGCAGATGTGACGCCTGACGACGGAGGGAATCCACTCCACCTGAAGGGAAGAGAGGAGAGATGGATAGCGGATATTGATCATGCATGTACGGACACATACACAGACTCGTGTCACATACAGTGGGGGGGGGATGCTGGCTCCCTCACAAAACAACTAGCTTCTTCTCTTAAAATTTGACTCCATGTTGGTCGGATCGAGATAAAAAAAAAAAAGATCTACTGTAAACCAAATCACGTTCAAACCCACATGCCCCCGTGTTTGATCAATACTTGTCCTTATTTGACACCGAGGCAGGGAGAGACAGAGCGAGGGGGGAGAGCGCGCTGCTCTTTAAGTCTCCGCTGCGTCAAAGTGAGCGGGCGCGTGGGAGGAGACGTTCAGCATGGCAGTCTGCGGCGGAGGGAGAGACTGAAAGAGAGAAAAAGGGAGAGGAGGCCCACACAGAATGAAAATATCAGCTAAACCACATCTATAGGGGCGAGATAACAAAAACATTCACGCTGCAGCACAATGCACGTCTACAAATGTTCACTTCAGGTTACTTTGCACATCTACTCCACTAGAGTTGTCTGACAGCTGGAGTTAGGTTTCAGATTACAATTTCCGTTCCCTTCTTATTCAGTGAAATGTGTTTATTTAGAATGTTTGTGATACACTGAAGGATGAATGATCACTCTGAAGGGACAATATGTAAGAATTGGCCACCTGTCAAATTCATATTCAGAACTAGAATGGCACCATAGTGGAGAGGCCCAACAGCCCCCTTTAATTCAAAAAAACTTATTTAAATCTGCTAGATATGGATTTGTATTTGGATCCGCATAAAGTTACCTAATTACTGACAAGGTCAAGAATGTTAAAAGAAAGTGAGACGAAATTCCAGGATGGGTCCCTTTATTCGGAGCCAGCCAAACCGATCGAACAGCCAAAAGACCAACCAACCAACCAACCAACCAAACAACCAACCAACCAACCAAATAACCAACCAATCAACCAACCAACCAAATAACCAACCAACCAACCAGCCAAATAACCAACCAATCAACCAACCAACTAAATAACCAACCAATCAACCAACCAACCAACCAACCAAATAATCAACCAATCAGCCAACCAACCAAATAACCAACCAACCAACCAACCAACCAACCAACCAACCAACCAACTAACCAACCAACCAGCCAACCAACCAACCAACCAACCAACCAACCAACGGACACTGCCAAAAATGTAGCTTCCTTGGCGGAGGTATTAATGATAAATTATGTGATTACAATCTCTTCAGAAGTTAATCGTTCCAATACTTC
>OMLP01012504.1:8175-18440 GCA_900302685.1 Spondyliosoma cantharus
GTTTAGAACAATCATGCTCACTTATACTGTACGACCAATCAGCCACCAGTGGGATTCCTGCGAGGGGAGAACGGGTGGGGACACACATACACACACACACACACACACACACACACACACACACACACACAAAGTGACAAAAGAGACCCGGACAGGTACGAAAGAAAAAAAAAAAAGCGAGCAACTGCAGTTTTTCACTCTCGAGTTGATGAGGTCCAAACGAACGCGAGAGGTGACGTGCGCCCCTCCTTCGCCTCTCCCTCCCTGCGTCGCTTTTTTCCCGCCTGTCCACAGCCTCCGTCCCGTCGCCGTTCGCTCTAATGGCTTTCTTCTGCCTTTCTGTACTCATCTTAATGATGCAGTAATGATGCATCACACAGAGAATCAGACCCCCCCACCACCCCCACCCCATTTGTTGATTGTTATTTCGCTTGCAGGCCATGGGAGCGAGGCGCTTGCACCCTGCAGTTTCGAACATGGAATCTTGGATTTCTTGGAACCGGTGCCGCCCTTAAGGTCAAACCAAGGTTTAATGAACCACAACCGAGATTTATACGTCACTGTTAGTTAGCTCGTCGCAAAAAACTAATTCAGCCCACAGACGTAGCAGTAGCAGTTATTTCCTCTAATTCAAGCTCATGCATTCATTGTGTGGTTACAGTAAATGCCTCCCCGTATCACTTTACAAGAGAGAAGTCATGATATTTTATGCCTCATCATTCGTGCATTTCAACCTTTTTCATTTTGTTGCTGTCTGTAATATGGATGGGATGGTAAGACTCAGCCGAGACACAATGAATAACAGCCAAACAGAAGATTAAACGGTGGGCCTGTTTCTGAGAGAGATTGTTGTCCATATTGTCCAAGACTTAAAAGAAAAAGACTGTGAGCAAAAATATCTCGAGTCCGCAACAGATACAAGAAAATGGCGAAAAATCACTGCTAACTGCTAATCACATGGAGTTGGAAAGTCTTTACTAAGTCGTACCAGATTACCAGGGCAATCGTCAACACCCTAATGGGCTGGCTGCATTGAGACATGAATGTATGTGAAGCGGACGCTGCGGCTACACCAGGCTTGAGAGCGATACATAAGTGGTGCATACGGTCTGTGCCACGCAGATCCGCTCCACGAGCCTTAATATAGACCATTCTTCAATTTATGCGAGTTGCGTGTTGCCTTTTTATACAGAAATGGGTCACGCAGTGTCAATGTTGTGTTGAATGGAACTACGTGCATACAGGAAAAGACTCCAGCAGGTCTCCATCACCCTGTCATCATTTAACAGCCGCTCGCTGTTTAGTAACTTAATCTGACTTACTGCGGTCTTTAGAGGTCACTTCTCGATGAACATAACCCAAGCCTGTGTGACAAATAGGTTTTTCAGGGTTTTTCCGGCTTCCGTGTTTTGGGTTCACTGCACTTCCTTTCGCCGAGACGTTCTGCTGGCTATCTGCACGCGTGAATTGCAGGACGATTAGTGACTGATTCAACCCCTCAAGACTTTTGAATTTTTGCCATAAAGGATAGATTTAGAAAATTAGTAGAGCAGCAAACAACAATTTTCTATGTGAGGATATGGTGGACTAATGGCGCCCTGGGCACTAAACGATTCTCAATTTGACAGGACGACTGCTGTGCTCTAGTGGTCAGTGAATGTCGTATGTTTACCATTTAATGGATCACAGTTTCGCACTATTGTTTTGGATTTTTTCAGAAAAAAAAAAAAGATCCATCAATTTACGGCTGTCTCTTTCCTAATGAATATGTAGTGAATCAATATCTATGGGCATTTGGCCACTACGCCGAAGTCGCCACTTAACCCCCGAGCTGTTCCCAGGCACTCGGCGTGAAGCGACGGGAGAACAATCTTCACCTCCTCTGTCCTTCCACGGGAGTCTCCGTGTGTGCAGTGACGAGACCGACAACACTCCACGACTAACGCTGGGCATCGAACTCTGATTTGCATAGACTGTAGCGTACGGTGAGATGCCCCCATTGCTTTTAAAAGTTCCCATGGGATGAACTGCATCTTATCTGAGTCTGACATAAACTTCAGTCCCGTCCACAGAAGCCATAATTAAACTCAATTCATTCCTTTAAATTTTTATGAAATTAAAAAAGCTTTCGTTTGTTAAAAGGAGAACAAGAGAAGTGTTTTCAGAAAGGATATTATTTTAAGCCGGTGGTTGTCTAACAGGAACGGCGCCCGATCTAAAATAGAAAAGTTGTCTCTAGTCTCTTGGAAGGTAACATCTTTGGCAAGTTATTGTTCTTTTCACAGTGATATCTTTCTTTGAGGCAGCGAGTGATGGATGAGGATAAAGAAGAGTGAGGAAATGTCAAAACTGTGACGTTGCGCTTCATGATAAAGAATGACTTAAGTCAAGCAGATTATCTAAAAAGACAGTGGTATATATGTGTGTGTGTGTTGTTTCCTAGCCTGGCCCTGTGGTCCTGTGGCGGCTGAGGCAGCTGCGGCTCTGGTGATTCAAAACAAAAAGGCGCTGTCACATTCGGCCACACACACCCTCGCTGCAGAAAAAGAAAAAAAAGGCACAAACAATGTGATGGACGGAGAATCTCTGTCATTCTCTCCTAGTTTTCCACAGTCGCCTTCATTTTTCTTCGCCCCCCCCCCGTGTCATTGATCCAACTCTCTGTCTCTTAGCCTCTTTCAACAGAAGAGTCTGTTTCACACGCACCAGTTTCACTCTCTTTAACTGTTAACCTTCATCCTCCAACTCCATCCATCCATCACCACTCTGGCTGCGTGTGAGCATATGGAATAAGTGTATACAGTAGACTGTTCCACAGGCTGTCATGATATTATAGACCACTTGGTGGCACTGTGGTATTTGGAGTCGGACAATGAAGACTTTTCTCTTCACTCTCTTTTTTTTTTTTAGTTTTAATGAAGGGGCACAAAATTAGAGGAAGGTGTGAGAGGGAGAAGAAAAAAACAAGGGGGAGAAGAAGACAGGAAAATTGAGGTGAGGTGAGGAGGGATGGTAAAACAGAGGAACGGGGGGGGAGCTCTGACATATCCAGAGACACTCAGAGAGAAAGAGAATGGGGAGACTTAAGACATTTTGCAACATCGCCTAACCCTCATTTCCATGCCTAAGCCTCACTGCCTACTTCGCAGTACAGGGGATGCTAAAAACCTGGGGTGATATAACATAACAGCGGCACATAACCATGACTACCCGCTGCTTTCAAAATGCCAAGTCTCTAATAAGAGCATGTACTAAAGCTGCCTTTTATGGCAGATAAGGCAGATATTGCAGATATCCGGGTGCCGTGCCCTGCAATTAGCTGTCATTCCTTCTGTGTCTCAATTCCAGCAAGATTGAAAACGGTGATAATGATCCTCCATTAATGCTTATCACATTCGTGATCAGTGAGTAAGATTTTATGAAAGAAAGAGTCTAAATTAAAGTTTTTGTCTTTTTTTTTTTTTTTTATCTGTATTTATCTACGGAAAGTTGAGAGGAGAAATACTCTCTTCCTCAGTGATACGCTGCTTCAAACTCGCTGCGGCTGCAAGAGCATGCAGATTATAAACCCATTCACAGGGGGCTATTGTGGTGCGAGGTTTTCTATATTTTTTTAACCACATCAGCCAAATTAGCTAGTCATTGGACCCCCTACCTCTATGAAATGCTGATACATGGAAAATTCACAATCGCAGGTCAAATTGGGTATTCTGTGGTGCATTACGTATTGCTTTATCCAGGTCTGCTTGGGCTTTTACATGTACAATCTTAAATGAAACAAACAAAAAAAAAAATTTTTAATTAATTAATTTTTTTCTAGCCACAGCACAACTGCCTGTAAACAAGACGATGACATTATCACCGCATAAAGTTGTTGTGAATAATGTGCAAGCAGATTAGCATTCAATTGAAGATGCATTTCTGGTCACCCCCAGTGAGTACACAGAAGGAAAGACCTGAATAAATGAGAGGAGAAACATGACTAACAGCGGTTCTGTTGTGCTGAGGGGGGCTTTCTGCTGGTATGGTTAGGGTCCAGTCGCCCCTTAGAGAGAAGGGTGGCTGCAAATCATCGTTCTGAGTGATCACCGATATTCAAAGATGAACCTTTTCTAACCTAATAGTAGTGGTGTTTTCCTGAATGAAAATGCCTCCGTCCACATGACACGAGGGGTAAGACATTTTTTGAGTATGGAAAATTATGTCGGTCATATGCCTTTGCAGTCACCAGAAATCAACACAACTTAAGACCTGTGACAGATTTTGGACCGACCTTTTGTGTAAAACGCCTGTTCAAATGGAGGTTTTTCAGAGACTCTCTTAAAACCGAGGGTTATGAAAACTCACTTTTGTTTTCACAGATTGTCTGTTACGGTCCCTTATAACTACCTAAAAAAAGACCTATGAGGGTCTTGAAGGGTCACATGATTTTTTCACAAGGGGCCACTTCAACCACTACACCTTGTAACTGTGTTCTAAGGGGCAAAGGGCCACTTGAAAACGAGGCATATGGTTAAAAGTTTGTAAAGGGCTTGAGTCTTGGACAGTGTTATCCACCAATATCGTCAAAGCACCAAATGAGGGATATCTTTCGATGAGGTTGAATAGTGTTCCAGA
This sequence comes from Spondyliosoma cantharus, assembly GCA_900302685.1. Classification (NCBI taxonomy): domain Eukaryota; kingdom Metazoa; phylum Chordata; class Actinopteri; order Spariformes; family Sparidae; genus Spondyliosoma; species Spondyliosoma cantharus. The sequence goes on from OMLP01012504.1 coordinate 12,793, forward strand.
GACTTCAAGGTGAGCCAAAGCCATGGTACTCTCTATCTGTTCTGGCAGCACGACCCAACACATTAATGAAACACTTTATTTTGGCTTTGACTTTAATTTGTCATCCGTCCGCGTGTTCAATAATTGCCCTCTTTTTAGCAATTATTTGCTTTTCATCAGGGGAAAATATTCAGCAGCTTGTTGCTAACACTGTCTGTATGCTATTTGGTGCTGGACAGATTGCTTACAGTGGATATATCAGAGCATTTGTGCTGAAAACAGCTGCCTGCATCTGCTGGAAATGATTATGAGAGTGGTGAGACTGACCTTCAGTTATACAAACCAAAACAATTAGCAGTAAGATGCTAAAATGCTACACAAAACAAAGAGCTGGGTGTTAATTCTCCATTAACCAGTTGGTCCATTGTGTATTTAAAAATACTGCAGCTTTAAATTCTTTCTCCACAGTCTACCATGATGAAGGTGCATTTCCCAGCATGCTGGTGTCCACTGTGTGGATAAAGAATGGCTTCCCTGACAGCAGGGTTCGAGTTATGGGGGAGCCAGTGGGAGCTGAGCTCCCCTGAAAGAAGTAAAATCATACATCTGTGGGGGTGGCTAATACATTACCAACAAGCATTACTTATATTTTCATTTGTTTTCAATATTTTTTGTTCTTTTGGCTTTTGGCTTTCGGACAGCTGAGAGTGAGAGAGGAAACAGGGAAGAGAAAGGGGTTGGAATCGAACCTGCTCAGGACATACGCTCCACCCGGTGAGCCTACCAGGGCGCCCCAACGACCATTATTTGAATCATTAATTATGCATTTTTCAATGCAATGAGCATTGTGTATGTTTATAATAAAAACAGGCTAAAAGAAACATGCTTTCCGAAAGACCTGTGCACCATGTTCTCTTTGACATCAACAATGACTGCAGTACACCACCAGGTCACCATGGTGCACATACGCATTTGGCTCAGCACTTTCACATTACATGTGTCATGCGTGATTTCTGTTTTATGTTTTGAAAATTAAGTTTTGATTTCCATGTCCTCTTGTGTCTTGTCAGTGTCTCCATGTTTGTCTCCCTCTGTCTGCCAGTGTTCTCCTCGGTGCCTTTCCCCCCCTCGTTACCTCACCTGGCCTCCTCCCTCCTCTCTCCTCACCTGTACCTCGTCTCGTCATTAGTGTCTGTCTATTTAGTCTGTCTCTCCCCTGCACTCCCTGTGGCGTCATTGTCTCTGTACCCTCGCCTTGTGTTTTAGACATCCCTTGTTTTTGTTCCCTCCATGACTGATCCTTGCCTTGCCTTGCCTTGCCTTGCCTTGCCTTGCCTTGCCTTGCCTTGCCTTGCCTTGCCCTGCCCTGCCCCGGTTTCAGGTTTGAGTTTTGTTTCCACGTTTTTGCATTTTTGCCTTTTGCTGCCTTTGTTGAACTTTGCGTTTTGTTTTGAACTTTGTCCATTTCAGTTGTTACTTTTTCCCTATGTTTTGTTCAGCTTTGTTAAAATAAAGCTCGCTTTTTGTTTCTATCCTGCCTCCCCGTATATATCTGCATTTGGGTCCTGCCTCTACTTTTCCCCACTCCCCGAACCCTGACAACATGTTGTTTAGCTGACTATCAGGAGGTGGAGGGGACAGGTGGCTTTATTACAGGCCATTTGTGCTGTGTCAAAAGGTGTTTTGTTGAGACCTGCAGACATTTCCAGTGTTTTTTTTTGAAAAAGTCGTACCATCTCCATCCATCATCATGGTAACCAAAACAGGTATTTTGTGCCAAACCCTAACTAACTTTTTTTTGTCCCTGAACATATGCAGTGTTGTGACAACAGAGAAATAGAATACCAACTGAATACCACCATTTTTTATGTGTTTTACAAATAGGGCACCTGTCGTTTGCCTGACACTGGCTCCTCCAGCCACAGTCTGAGAAGCCATAGGAAAACAACTTGAAAACAGATGTCACAGTACAGCAAACTAGACAGTGAACAAAAAGTCAAACACACATACTGGTTCAGCCTCAGGCTAAAGGCTGTTTCAAGATAGAGACCACGTCAAGATAAAAAAAACAACAAAAAAAACCAAGTGCATGAACTTGACCAGCTGAGAGGGAGGAGGGTGAGACAAGGACTCTGCTGACTCAGGACAAAAAAGTTATGTAGTGTAGCTTGTAGATTAATGATTGAAGCTCCACAATGGCCAAACCCACTAAATTCCTCTGGCTGTGGAGGACAGCTTGAGCTTCATTGTGCTCTTTAAAATCGTTTCTCCTATTGGCAGATAATAGATAAAACTGTCAGATTCGGTTGTGATATGTGGGTAACCATTTACTGGTATATTTAGGGTAAGGCTGTATTTCATATAGGCTTCTTTGGCCCAAAAATATTTTGCCTCATAAACCGCATAAACTGGTTGTTCAAAGCTTACATCTCCGATCATGTGAAATCAACAGACCTCTCAAGACACGATTCGCACACCGATGCAGTGGAGCACAACGCTACGTTTGTGTTATCATACAAAATGGCGACACAAGGGTGCGCATTTATATGGCTGCGTTTGCCTTCGTTGTCCACAGTGTTTTAATAGAAATTGATTTGCAGTAAACTCTCTGTTATTCATGCACTGAAAAGACCGGCGCGATTGCAAGGTGGGAGCTGATGGAAAATATGACAACAACAAAACTTTTCTCTCACAACAATGCGGGGATGGGATTTTTATTACATCTTATTTTACTGAACTAATAATGACCCCTGTGGTTTTTTTTGGGATTTTCACAGCTAAATTGATAGCAGCAGTAGTAAAAAAGGAATTACTGTCTTAAATGTGAAAAGCGGTTGTTTCAGGCACGTACCACAAGATGTGATGCCGAAGTCAAAGCGCTGAGCCCGCTCGACCGACGCCTCTGTACTCTTCATGCCTGCACAGTTCGCTTGCAAAAGATGTGATCACTGCTGTGAAAGACACACTCTTCAAACAATAACCCCGACGCCGACAACTGCATTGTGTTTCACTGCGAGGCCGCGTTCATCTAATTTATCCCCCTCAATATACACCAATTATATATAAAACACTGATGAATCACATTAGGGCAATGTATACTGGAGCATTAATCATGTGTTAGGCAATCAGAGATAATTTATGGCTTCTCCTGTGTTTCTAAATGATCTCTCTCCTGTCCCTGATTGATCCATTATTTGGTCGTAAGCAGAAACATGTTTGCCACATCAATCAAATGATTAATCGCGAATAATTGTCCTGACAGCCGAACATAATATACTGTGCGTGCGGAGTTACGCGGGGTGCGACAAAGAGAAGAACTGCGCCGGCGCTCAAGCCGTTTGCTCTTGACTCTCGCCCACACACAGCCTATATCCACAGCTGCATGCTAAGACTTTGTGCTCCCTCTTTTGAACTTATCGCGTCTGTATTTCAACAAAAATCAGAGATAAATACTGTCAAGTTCTCTTCAAGGATGCTCCTCTCAACATTTTTTTTTTTGCAGTTTGCAGTGGATTAAGTGACAGACTGGGGTCAAATGCTCAGAGAATCGTCACTCCATTCTAGTGCCCAGAGTTTTCGCTTTAAAGCCTGTGACTTTACTGGTGTACAGTGGGAACAAAAGCAGCGTGACATGTCGGCTGCAGCGTGCCCTCAGCATAGCACATCACTTCTGAGGTCTGAGACACATAGCCTGCTTGAGCGGCACATGCGCGAAGCGGAACACCTCGTTTTCCGTTCCGTCGACCACGTACACAGTTTAGAGCAGACACACAGTCGCCATGGGCGGTTCGTCATCCAGAGATTCAGAGTCTCACCTATGTTTTTTATGCCCCCAACAGTCCAACTCTATTACTGCTGTTAATCTACATGAATCAGTAATTTATACTGACATTTTGGTATCATCAAGTGATTATGAAATGCTATTGCTGCTGCTCAGGATGCTAAATTTAAACATCTACACAACTTGTTTGGCCTCTTTAAGCCGAGTCCATCCTCATCAGAAAAAAACAAGCAAGCAACTTATCACGGCCCATACTTCATCGTTAGGCAGCGACCTCTAGTGGCCATTCTCCACTTGCACAATGTAGTGTCACGTGTGTCCGCTTTAGGAACTGCGCGTCCTTTTATTTTCCGGTGCCGTCGGAGCTTTGTCATCCCTTACATGATTAAAATACTTCACTTTTCACATTTTCCTTTGTACATACTGTTGAAAGACTACTATTCGTTTTTTGTTTGTCGTGCTTTTGGCGTTTCTGATCATCATCATTTAGATAAGGTGTGATAACAGTTAGCGCTAATATGGCTATGGCGCTATTTACACTTGGTGCTTGGAAGAGCTGAAAGTGACTGGCGTGACGCTCTCTTGTGAAAGTGAACAGTAAAGCTCCGAGCGCGGCGCTGGATAAGGGATTAGAGCTATATCTTCAATTAACAACATCTTCAGTTTCTTCATGTTAGTGGCCAGCTAGGCTAGCTGACAGGCTAACCCCGCTCGTTAAAAACACCAATGTGATTGAATAGGTAGAATAGGACTGATGAATCTTAAATGTTTAAAACCGTTGTATACAAAAACAAACTATAAACCAAATGGAACTATGTAATTTGAGCTACGTTGCGGATGAAAAAGAGCTGAGATAGCTATAGACATACACTGTAGAGTTGGCACCTGAGGCTAAGGGAAGTGCAGTCAAGTCCTTTTGCGAACAGTGTTATAGTCTATTTGGGAGTCACTGGCAATCCATCTATTTAACAGTTTCGTCCCGAGGATGTGTTGCCTAGCTCGTCGATCCAGTTATACAGTACACAAACTGACTTGATGGATATTTCACCGATCTCTAGTTGCAACATGGAAGCTAGCTGCAGAGCATCCAATACTAGACTGTTAGCAAGCAAATTTGCTGAGCATTACAATTCAATATTTCTGCCAGTGTCAACTTGCTGAAGACTGCAGACCAAAACAGAGCTAAAATGTGAGTGAGTATTGAATATATGTCAGGTGGTCAGAAAAACAAGAACATATGAGATTATTGCCTCACATTTGCTAAAAATGTTTTTAAAGCGCAGGTTAGCTTTCACAGCTTTGTGTTTTTGCCCCCTAAAGGGCAACAATTGATGAATGCAACTTGAAGATATCCCTTCCCCACTTCTCATTGTGGTAGCAGCTGAGAGCGTGCCTCACATTATTCCTCCCTCTTCCCTGCCTCCCCTCTTCACTACCTCCCCTGCAGTTAACTGTCTAGGAATCCAACAGCAAACATGAACCACCTTCATCCCTCTTCTCTGCTGTTTTTTCTCTCCGCTCTCTCGCTCCTCCCTCCTGGCTTCCTTTCTGCACCTGCATGCTTCCCTCCTTCCATCCATTCATGTCTGCCAGGCAATTACCACCTCCATTCCTCCTCTCCATTGATTTTCTCCTCTCCTTCTGCCCGTCTCTTCCCTCCTCCATCCCCTCTCGAACTAACATCCATCCTCACCTCTCCTTTTATACTTGACTTTCTCTGGGCTTTCCGTCTCTTCATCTGTCCGTGGTCTTTTGTGTGGCCCGTGTACACAAATAAACAACCTCTGTTGTTCCTTCCTTTTCCATCTATTCTTCTTTTCCAGCTTCCACTTTTTACCTCCCTCCAGCCCTCCCGCCCGTAAACCCGCTGAGCCCCCCCACCCCCGTG
>OMLP01012504.1:18460-28739 GCA_900302685.1 Spondyliosoma cantharus
CTGCTGCGAGGTCTCCGCAGACATTAGCTGTCTCCATTCTGCCTGACTGCGCTAAATTATTCCACAATAAGTCACTGGGCTAATTCACTGGCATAATCACCTCATGCATTTGAAATTTAAATGATTTCATGAGCGTCTGCACCGCTCCCTCATTACAGAATCCCTCTCAAGACTCAAACAAGCAGGTAGGGGCGCGCGGAACAACTTTCACCTGTGGGTGCACGTGTGCGGTGGCATCCTGCATTAAGTCTGAGCCGTGCGCGCGCGCGCGCGCGTGTGTGTGTGTCCTGATCCAGAGGAGGGGATGTGTTCGAAAGTGACAAGCATGTGTATTCCCAGCATTACCCTCCCACCCCATCAATCGATCAATATACTTCCTGATTAACTGGCAATGGCTGGATCATGGTTGACTTTTGACCTTGAAGGTTAAAGTACGGCTGCATTATGAAGATGTCCTTCAGTAGCCGACACCCTGCAGGCCTCCTGGTGACAGCTTGACTGGATGCGGACTCATGGGAGGTGTAGCATTGATTGGTGTGTCAATGTGGCGACAGGCTCCCAGAAAAGCGGTAGACTGGCGCGAATGCACACACACACACACAGGAGGCACACGCGCAACCCATGTGTATTCACGTCCGGGCAGACGTAAACACATTTGGATCTAAAAGATGAGTGCAAGAAAATCACAGAGGAGTGGAATCAATTTGGCGACTGTGCCATCATTTATATTTAAGTGTTCATGGGAGATGTCAGTGGAGTGGAAACCGGGCAGTGACGTACACAACCAAGGAACATCCAAAAATACACAAAGAAGATTTTAACGGGACCCAACACATGCGCACTGACACCCACACACACACACACACACACACACACACTGTCTGCACCCTGAACCATTAGCCTGAACAGAACAGAAATCTATTTTTGGGGGGGGGAATATCAGATTTCTGAACAGCAGCCACAGAGTCAGAGAGCATGAAGCTGTCAGAGACGGGTTGATGGGTTGAATGGAGGTTGGGACATATTGCCTCTGGCTCCATACTGATGCTGTTTTTAACCCCTTTTGTATCTGAACATGTCAAAAAAGTACAAGATATCTTACCTGTGAACTCTCAACCTGGCCTGATCAACACATTGCAGTGCTGAAACCCACCTTAATTTCTCTGCACGTTACCAGACGTCCCCCAAATTTTGAAAACACACTCAGAGAATGCATCAAAACAGCAAAATCACAACCACTGCATTTATAAGGTTTCTTGAAGTCAAAGGTTTTTTATAGGCAGAAATCAAAGACTGTAAATGTATCTGAGCTTGTGTTAGCTGTTCTGTAACTCTACTGTTTATAAAATGTTTTGAAACGACACATTTCTCTAAAAGTAGCAGGTTAAATGAAACTTACCGACTCATTTTGGAGGCTGCAGGTATACCTATTATTTTGTCCACACCATTCAGAGCTACGAGAGATACCACAAACTGCATCTACGAAAATGATCGTTAAGCACAAACTGAACATTTTAACCTTCGCTTTCATCGGAAGACTGTTGAATCAGACTCATTAGATTAAGCTAAGTGTAGCTGATATCATGTCTTTTTTCTCCTTCTGCGCCCACCCTTAATTATAGCATCCTTGGGACTCTTGAAAGGTGATATATAAAACCAAGGTATTATTATTATTATTATCATTATTACTATCCTAATAACTGGCAACTCAGTGTTTCATACAGTGATGGACTGGTAATCTGGAATTGGGTAGATGCCAGAGGGGCCGCCGACCCTCGTGGGCCATTTGACCAATCAGAGAGCAGCCCCAAGATCATTTCAAGGTCTTATTCAGATGTTCAAAAACGTGCATGGTTTGACATTAAACAAATCTACCTGCATTTGTTTGCGAAAGTTCAAATGAAGCAATGCCTTCTGGGAATTTTAGGACTGAATCGAGTAGACCGCCTCTGCGTGGAAGTTGGAAGTTGACTGAGATTAAGCTAGCAAATAAATTAATCGAGGGATCAAGCGACACAAGGGGACAGCGGAGAAAAAGAAATAAATCAAAGAGAGCAGTTGGCTGTATCTCTGTTGGCTGTGTTGGCTGACGGGGAAAACTGCTGCAAACTGTTTTTAAAATCAAGTGCGGCTTCAGCTAGCACTAGCGCTAATACTGCTCGCACTAATGTTAGCGACACAGCTGAGCCAGCACACCATGGAGACAGACAGGACAGTGAGGAATATGAGCAAGAGGAGGATGAAGAGGTAGACATGGATAACTGCATGACGGTAAGACATGTTTTTATTATGGAGCAGCTAGCTCTGATGATTTATTAAATTGTTTTATGCATTGGAGTTGAGCATTGTTCTGGTGCAGTTGTTTATAGCATGGGAATTTATGTTCACCATCATTGGGGCTATCAAAAGTGCGTGTTCTTTACAGGCGTCAATAGTTACGGGCAGGAGGATGAGGACAGGCTTGTTTATGTCCGTGCTCTTCTTACCAATTTAAAGTGGGTTGCGCCAAGATGATAAAGCTCAAAATTTCACCAATCAAGTTACACTTGATTCAAAATCCGATGACAGTTTGTAGGGTTTGTTAACTTATGTTGCCAAATTTCGGCCATGCAATACTGATGGCAGATAAGTTGGTGAGTGTTAAACTTTTAACAAACAATACAGTGGAATGTTTTTCATTACTTCTTCATTAATCTAGATATTAAATGTTAATGCAATAAATGTAAGATTTAAAACAACAAAGTTCATCCAAACTTAAACTGAGTCATTTATTTTGAATTTTGCTCAAAAAAAAGGTGGCTAGATAAATGTTTTTTTTTTTTTACCAGACAGACTGAGAAACTCTATGTGTGTCCACCCGAACATTGTGAGATGGTCCAGTCCACTTTTTCCACAGTTTGTGGACATCGGGTGCAATCAAGGAAGAAAATCCATGTGTGGGCATCCTCACATCATTATTATAGTCACTCCTGCAATGGTAGCCGGACAGAAATAATAGAAGAATGCTATCTCTGATGTAAGGGCTGAGGATAACATTCAAGCCCAATTTGATGCAGAAATAAACAATATTGGACACCATTAACCATTTTCCATGCATTAATCAAACCGTGTCTCGCGGCCACAGTGGTAAACAGCTGCACTTTAGACCATTATGCAAACGTACCGTAAATTAGAACAGGAAACGAGGATGAGGGGACAAACCTAAGGTTGAAACTTAGAATAACAAACCCAGTTTAAAAACAGCTTCAGAAGAATGCAGAACCCGACCTTGAATGATTTTTAATGAACAGCTCAATGCACCATTAGTGGTTATACCACTATTTTCTAGCCACACAGCATCTAAACAAAACAAACATTAAAATATCTAAGTGGATATGTGTCTGGTCTTGTATGTATGTTGTAGAGACATTTTAGAGTTGATGATTAAACTCAAGTGTTCTTGTTGATCTGCCCTGGAACTGAATCTGTGACCTTCTGATTGCCATGATGACATTTACCTGCTTATCCACACATAATATACACATTAATTGAGGGTCAGGGGTTTGTGCCAGACTGTAGGCTAATGGTGAACCATGTGTCATATGTCAGCTCATATGCCTTTCTCGCTTCACTGGCATGACTGGTATGTAATTAACCATCACTTAATTAGGCAAGTTGACTGAAATGGGTTTGGTGTGGGCTTGCGACAACGCACTAGGGGGTGAGTGACAGCGTTAGGGTGCCGCGCAGTGACATATGAAAGATTTACACACTAGAAGTGCCCACTGAACAGATGAATTAACAATGAACTTTTAAAAAAATGAATAGTTTGGTTGGGTATATTGAGTCCCCGGTGGTACAGTACACCCACATTGAACTGACCAGCCAGTTCATGCCACAATCCTGACTTTTGGAGGATAATGATATTGCACTGATGTGCAGATCTGCCTGCACTCTTGCTTGCTCATTTGCAATGAGAAAAAAGTTTTTGGTAGAACACACGCTTCTGCCCTTTTTACAGCACTTAGTGATCATATTTTCAATTCACATGGAACTCCCAAACCATTTATAGCTTACGTTGTGACTCGTAGGGATGCAATGGTACACATATTCGTCCTGGTTTGGTTCATACAGCCATGTAAGGAATAAGCTAACTGCCTCATTATGGCAAGCTCATGTGACTTTAATGTATTGTTAATGATGAAGCCTGATGTAGTCAAAACTAAGACTAAGTCATGACCAAGACCAGAGAGTATAGAGACCGAGACAAGACCAAGACTTTGAGGAGCTGAGTTCCAAGTCAAGACCAAGACCAGTGCGAGTCCCAAGCTGCGTGACACACTAAACCAAAAATGCGGAATATGCAAACCATAGGCATTCTTCAAATGTATCTCAAATATCCCTATCCTGATTACAAAAACACATCGGGGATAAAAAAACAAAAAAACAATACAGACACCCCTTAAAGTGTGTTCTTGACTGGTCTCAGAACAAAATCCAGCGTCCTCTTTGTCTGAAACAGTAGGTAAAAAAATGCAGTCGAGTCCGTGATCTTCAAAACGTGATCCCAAGACCAAGACTGAGGAGCTTAGATCCAAAACGAGCTATCTTTAATGCAATATCATGTGTCATGGTGTGAATGGAGACATGTATTATATAAAAACTGAATTAGAAAGAATATCATTTTGATGGTACTGTGTCTTGTGATTGGATGAATGTTGTCTCACAGCCACATTTAGATGTTCTCACTGAAGTGGACCAATACAACAAGTTTGAGTTCCAACTACCACCATTTCCAAGAGTACACCAAATAAAGGGTAGCTTGTTCTCCCTTTATTGATACCTGAACCCTTTGATCTTTTTTTATTAAAATGTTCCTCTACTACTATATGCCTTCCATTTCCAAGCATCTGTGTCCTTTAAACTTCATATGGGTTCATTTCAGTCAAACCGCAACGACTGCTATCTCATTTTTAACATGGAAGAAATGAGAAATGATCCTACTTTGCACCAAGCTCATTTCAATAATAGATCTTTCTCTTTCTAATATAATCGGTCTTTCTGCTCTGGTCTCTGCACGGGAGGAGGAGGTCAGGGGGACTGGACCACTGTCGAACACCCAATGGGATGCATTTGATACTGTCAGGAACAATTTGGTGCTGGTGCAGGGTGTGCCAGGAGCGTGTCAGCCTGATTTAGGTTTCCTCTGTTGGGGTACCGGCATCAGGGAGAGTCTGTCTTAACTGACCGTGACTGGAGCTGGCTGGCGAATGCACAGGGATTACCGTCACGCAGCAGTGGGACACCCATACACACACACACACACACACACACACACGTACACATGCATAAGGTCACACACGGCAGACGTGTGCATGTGTATTTACATATAAACACAAACATAATCTGATAAATCTGCGCACATACATATCCCATGACCGCCCGGACATGCTGCCACATTCGATCACGCCGCTGGCCCGCGGGGCCTCGGCGAGACCGGAGGAGAAAAGTGCACGGGGAGAGGTGTCCTAACATTTCACAACATTACGGTGAATGCTGTGCTCCACGGAGAAGCCCGGCGATTCATGAAATAATTCAGCAAATCACAGTTAGAGGTAGCCAAGCGAGGGCTGATCTCGGGGAGAGAGGGAGAGGCACCACTGTGGACTCACTCAATTAAATTTTATTACATTTGTATGAATATATGTGATTTAATGTGGATTAAGCCTGAGTGCCTTGTATTGAAAAGGATTTGAATCCTTGATACTTCCCTCGCATGTATATCTGACACACTCTCCCGCGAACACACACACACACAAGCTCCCTCGTCTTCCTCTGTAGCTTCGGTTGCCTCGGGAGCCTCTGACTCCATACAGTACATGTTTCCTTCCTGTTAACAGTATGCCACTGCGGCGGCTCCCTTGAGGCCCTGCTTAGCTGTAAACCCAGCCTCAATTCTGTAACACAGACATGACAAATGGTTTTATTCATTTACACTTAAGGAGCTACCACTGCATTTCCATGTTTAATCATAGACAGTGCAGGTAAACAATGCATTTCATACAGTGATGAATGACACAGCAGCACCTCCATTATTAGTTCCTAATCAGCCCCTTTGGGCTCACGTGTACATGTGTGCAAGAGGGGCGAGCCTGCGTTGAGGTGGGAATCGCGGCAGGCATCATTTCACAAATTTCATTAGTGAAGTGAAAATAATTTCCTTGGCAGCTAGTATTGTAATTCGGCTATTGTTGTTAATCCAAATTTAATATGTTGGAAATGATTACAGCGACGGTGTAAGAACGGGGCCGCGGCGCTGTTGGTGCGTTCCTGCAGTGAGTCAAAGCGTCTCCCCGTCTCCTCCGATTGTCTCCTTCCTCTCTTTTGTGTTTTTTTTTCTCGTATTTTTCTCTCCAAGAAAAAAGCTTGTTTATCTCCTGCTCTGCCCCACTCCGTCGTATCTCTCCTTTTCCTCCTCCCTATCACATATGAACACAAGCCACTTTCATCTTCCGCTGGCTTTGTAAACAGTGATCATAGCGAATAGTTCAATAATGTTGATATTCTTGCTTTGAAGAATGGCACTACAGTGTAAATTCATGCATATGAGATCACCGTTTGATGTCGCTATTCAGGTTTTTTGATGATCACGCATCACAGACACGGACGCTTATTCACTTGACACATTGTTCCAACTTCCGCATAAATTAATCATTCGAATGAAGGGAAACGCCGACATTTTTTGTCTTTAAGGTGCAACAGTGTGAACAATTACCCATTCAGACGAGATAAGAAAAGACCATCGGAAGGACACGGAGTAATTGCTACATTTAAAAGAATATACTTTGCAAAGCCAAGAAACGAATATATATTATTTTAAAGCGAATTTATAAAACTCCCCAAAGCAGACTTCAGAGCTTGTGTCCATTGAAATTGTACCCATTTTTCAAACTTCTCCCCAAACTCAGAAGTTGAGCCGAGGTAGCAGTCACGCTTTATCTTCCACTCACAGGGGGGTTGGATGCTCACGGTGTGTGTTTTCTCAACAGAAGAGCACATCAGGCTGGTGGCAGGATATGTGTGAAGGCCTGTAGGGGGAAAAGTTCGACTCCAGATGCAGAGCAACTGAGCAGCAGGACAGAACACACACAAGCTATCGCCGTATATTCAGTGTAGAGTGTACTGTAGAGCAGCATCTCACTTCTACAGACGAGGGATGGATTTATTCGACTGTTACTCTCCGGTCATAGATTCTGATACCTAACCTACGGGTGTCCATCTGTAGCGAGATACCAGCAGTGTTTCCTTTAGGTTGAGAATTAAGTTGTTGTGGTGGTGGGAGTCAAACAACAGTTTATCAATTCCAAACAAATAACTACTTAATTACTACTTACTACTTAATAATACCTATCTATATATCATCACTATCAAGAAATCATTAACTACAGATTGTTGAGTCTTATTGCATCCATCCACCCATCATCTGGAACCAGAATCCTTTGCAGGATTGTGGGCAGCTGGAGCTGACCCCAGCTAATGATGGGTGAGCAGTGGGTAACGCCCTGGACTGGTCACCAGTTCATCACACTCATTCCCAGATTGTTAGATGCCAAAGCTTTGGTCTAATGGCTAGGCTCCAACACCAACCAGTGTTGCTGACACACTCCTGGCACACCCTGCACCAGCACCAAATCAGTATTTGACAATGAGAGTGAGACTTAAAGCTCACATTGAAAACATTTTTATGTCGACAAATCTTTTTTTTTTTTTTCAAATCTTGTAAGGTGCAGAAAATCTAAGTCCTTTAATTCCTTTTGGTATATTTTCATGTCAGAATTCTGATGGTTGGTTTCAGCTTCTAGCAAGATTTGTCAGTCAACTGTATAACGGTGCTGGTATCATGTGGTATCTATGTTTCGTTCATCAACATAAGACAAAACATGAGAATAGCCTAAGTATAGGGATCTAAAATATGCCCCTAGAATAATGTACTGCCTTAATGTTAGCTAGCTAGTGTTAGCAATGTTAGCAAACGTTGCCATCAAGTGATTGCCAGTTAATGCACCAGCTAACGTGGGCTAGCGTTAACAACCTGAGCTAGCGTTAGGAACCTTAGCTGGTGCACAAACTGGAAAACACCTCCGGGGGCAGATGATTCGAATAACAGCGGCGCGGAAGGGGGTAGATGGAATACCACATTTAGTTGCTGAATATTAACAATACCACCTTTAACAATCAACTACTATTCTCCAGAATCACTTTAAAGTTACATGTATGTGCATTAAAGAACAACACACTGACATGAAACTCTTTTTGATGCACATGTCCTGGAAGTGAATGGACTGCCTTTGGTCCAAAGTTGTTCTCTTCAGCCTTTTGTCATTTGCCAGTTTGCACAATTGGTTTGGAAGATATATTTTGCCTCTCTTTGGGTAAAAAAAAAAAAAAAAGGGTCTGTGTTGTTTGGGTTTGGTCAAGAGCAGGTCCATTTATTGAGACTCTGGGGCATGCATTGCTAGCTAGTCCATCTGAGTGTAGTGTAGTGTAGTGCTAGCTCAAACAGTATGTTGCACCTACATGGTTAAGTTGTTGCTCGTTTCAAAGGGTAGACTACGTAACTATAACTGTATGTTGAGAATAATATTGGCAATCGGCCAAACACCGGGGGAAGAGGCAGTACAAAGGATGAAGTAGGTTGTAATAAGCATAGCTCTAAGCAGTGTAGGTGAACGGACGATTCCATTCACTTACTGCAGAGAAAATAAAGCCACAGAAGAAAAGTCAATTCTAAGGAAGTGCTTCAGTGCAAGCAGAGGTCAAGTTCATGTAATTGGCTGAGAAAGCTTATATTTCCTACAGGCATTGTGGATGCGGCACAGGCTGCAACAGGTTGGCTGTGTCTTTGCAAATGAGTCGTACATGAACTGTGAAAAGAGTGAATGGTGAATGAGAGGTAGAGTGAATAGTGAATGAAAGGATGCTCTGATGCCCTTTTATTGTTCCATGTTAATGTAATGTACTAGCTATAGTCTACTGAAAGAAAAAAAAAAAGAAAAAATCTTTTCAGCGTCAGAATATCAGCAGCTACAGGGCACTTTTAAGGTGGACTGTTTTCTTACATGTTACTCAATGTATGACTTTGTGTGAATGTGAATCATTCAACTGTCCTTAAACTTGACAACTTTGACCATGAAGGTTAGCTGGTCTGTGTTCATTAAGAGATGACGGTGTGTTTTTATTGAAAGGAATTAGTGTTTGTATTTTATGTATCTGAGTGGGCAGTCCAAATAGAAACTGTGTACGGGAAAAGGGGTTCGCCATGTTTGTTTAAGGACTAATACCTGTACCCATTACTGTATAGTCTCAGAAACAATAACTCAGATATATTTACATTAAACATGAACATCTTAGTGTCAAAACCACTGATGAATGTAACAAGTGCAATGTTAGAGTACTTTACCTGATTATTGCAATTTCCTGAAATATTTAAAATGTATACTACCACTACTATGTGATAACTTAAGTTACTAGTACCTTTTCAGATTCAGATCATTCAGTGTTGGTAGGCTATTAATTGTGACATGCAACCAATCAGACAGTGTTGCGGGATGGACAATGAGTGAGACCGTAGAGTGGTGAGTACAGACATAGGCAGTTGCATCAGAGCCAAAGTAGCACGTTTTCAAATTGATTTATTTAATCTACAATCAGACAAAACAGTGTTAACGATAATGGGAAAAATGCTGATTATCGGCCCTGATAATCAACCAGGCTGTCCGTAATGGGAAACACTGACCAATGCTGACGTTGTTGGTGTCCTTGTAAGGTGTTGCTGCTCATTTTCCATCATAATTGTGACAGACCACCATTCTTTGTAGGCTTTTGAAAATTACAAAAATAACAATATTCCCATCAGCCTCAGCTGTGCCTTGTCTTATTAGCAACTATTACCATGTTAAAGCAGCATGATGTAACTTTTTTAGCTTAAAATAACATCTTCAGAATCATGTTGACGGTACAGTGTCTTGTAACAGGGTGAATGGCGTCTCTGTCTCAGCCACTCGACCCCCCACCCCATCACTTGTTTCTGCACTGTGTAACTTCAGTGAGAGGGTAGGATCACAGCGCTAGACATGTTAACTTCAAGATACAAGTTCTCAACACATAACAGTGTTATGGCGTAATGAGTTTTGTTTGCAGTCAGCACCTACATTACATTCGACAAATTGTTACAGACCTGAGATCTGTATTTACGACAGTTGTGTTGCACTCAAAAACTGTTGGTGTGGGGGGGGGGGGG
>OMLP01012506.1:8153-29355 GCA_900302685.1 Spondyliosoma cantharus
GAAATTCCATCCATCAAAGTTCTGTGAATGGCTCAGAGCTTGTAATTAGTATGGCTGTTGAGATATGTGGATGGGGGCAAGGAGCTAACGTACTTACAGCTTCTTATTGTAAGGCTTGGAAGGACTACTCCTTAATCCTTTTAATTCTTTTGACAGAAATACTTGTTGCCGGCACAGAATACAATGCAAGTATGAGAGGAGAGGAGAGGAGAGGAGAGGAGAGGAGAGAAGAGAAGAGAAGAGAAGAGAAGAGAAGAGAAGAGAAGAGAAGAGAAGAGAAGAGAAGAGAAGAGAAGAGAAGAGAAGAGAAGAGAAGAGAAGAGAAGAGAAGAGAAGAGAAGAGAAGAATCAGACGCAAAATAAATAATAAGTCAGGTATATTTAAAACATTACCATCATTAAAACTGAAGAGCAGCTTCGCTTTAGTTTGATCACTGTGGAGAGCTGAACTGTGACTAACAGCTTGTTAAAGAAAGAATCTGTCGACCACAGAACCTTCAATCCCGCCGACAGGAGAGCGAACAGGTAGCAGTCTCTCTGCCATAGATGTACAGTATCTGTTTCCACCATCTCTTATCTCGCCTGTCCTGACAATGCGCGGACATGGAAGAATTCCACCGTTCACACAAACAGGAGGACTCACAGTAAACAGAGCAAGATCGGTGGAGCTGAATGCAAAGATGACGATGACAACAAAAAATAAAACTGTGAATAATGTAACTGGAGCGGGAGAGAAGATGGCCGACATCAGATAAGTGGATCCCACAAGTGATCATCCCGGAGAGACGTGTATGTTGAAGAGAGTTAGTGCCAATAACGTTGACAAAGTATGATTAAACAGTAAGTAAATTAATAATTCAATACAGAGGATAAAATATTTATGATAGAATAACCAAAGAGAGTTGAAGGAGATTTGAAAGTAAACAGTGTAGAAAGAATTCTAAATGTTTTTTGTTTTTTTTATATAGTTTAACATGAAATCCCAATGAGAAATGTGTGAGCGACACACATGGAATGTTATTGCCCTTGATGTGAGGTAAATTTCTCCTGGAAAAATGAAATACTTGATCTTGGAGACAAAATTCACAATAAAGTGCGAGCTCAACTTTTTTATGTCAAATATGGATGAGAGGTCCAGAGGTACTAACAATCATGGAAAGTTAGAACATCTTTCCTCATGGTAACTGAGAAAACTTACTATGCTGATAAAGACTGAATAAGAGAGGTGAAGACTCCTGAGCGGGAGAGCGAGCGGACCTTGAATTAAGTTTTATTAATTTCCCATCTGTTCAAAAATGTGTTTGTCCTGTTCTTACAGTTAAAGGTCCCATATTATGAAAAACACTCTGGTCTCTACGTGTTTAAACTGGTCCTCTCTGAGCCTGCCAACTCCCAGAATGAGGAAAACAAGCGATTCCTGCATGGTCTCTGCAGCCCACCCACTGGTAAAACTGCGCTCCTACAGGCTGTTCAGATTCAGCTCCTGTCGTTACGTAACCAAAGGAGTCATTTTCATAGGTCGACCTCCTCTGTGCGGTGATAGGAGATATCCGAGAGGGGGGCGTTCATCTCCGAGGTGAAGTTTGGTGTGTCCAGTGGTGAGATAGCAGTGTTTAGCGATGTCATCGCTCAGAGCTAGACATGCAACGTGCTGTCTACAGTTCGTGTAAGTTTGTGTGTGTGTGCTAACTACTTCACATCGGACTGCTTCAGTAACGAGGGTCAGTACCAAGCTGGCTTTGCCTCGACACTGACCATTGTGAAAGGATCAGTACCAACCATACTGAACCCAGCAACTGCACCCGAGCCACAGGTAAGTGTCGCCGCGGTTTGATAGTATTTACAGTTGCCTACGAGTATGATGAAGTCAGCTGGAAACTGGCTAACTAGTTAGCTCCGCCTCGGTCCGCTATGCAAATGGAAGTGAGTTTAATGTTAATAATATTACGATGGAGCTTGGTTGTCACAGTAAAAAGTCTGATAACGTGCAGACTGGAGACAGAGACGATGCGAACAGTGTCCAAGAGTTTGAAGACGAACACAGCTTTCGCTAGCTGTTAGCCATTAGCGACATGGTAGAAACTGTAACAACACATACGAACAAACTAAGGAGACCTCAGCAGAGCTCATTTGAGCAACTTTTAGACAGCTGAAATTCAGGACCAATGACATTTAGCATAAATCAATGCGATTGCACGTTGAGATTACAGCTAGTAAAGAATGTACGTTAATTATTGCTATATGAAATGGCTACCTACTTCTGAACTTCTGAACAGTCCAAGAAAGAAGCCTTAAAAATGTTAACTGTGGCTCGTTGAATGGACATATTTTGGGTAGGTTTTGCTCCACATGTGCCCTAGCCAATTGCCTTTCACACAGTCTTCAAATCTCTGTCTGCACGCCAGAAATATGGGGTGAGGTTTGCGTTAAAATTCAAATTTAATGTGTTGAATTTTGTCATTAAAAGTAGCTCTTCCATTGTAGGTTGATAGCATAAACAAAACCTTTTCTTTCCTTTGTAGGTCTGGAGAGCGTTGTACATGCTTTTAGAACGTCTTTTAAATGTCTTTATATTCGATGAGTCTACCTCTCACTGTCGGATCTTCCCTGTCCATTGCAACTGTTAAATCCCTTTCAACAAATGAAGCTCAGTGTGAGTTCAGGTAGACCATCTCAAAGCTCATTCATTCACGATTCTCTCTCTCTCTCTCTCTCTCTCTCTCTCTCTCACTCTCACTCTCTCTCTCTCAACGTCCTCTTCATCAGCGGGCTACACGCATTTACTCTTTCAGTTAACCAAAACCAGATTGTGCCATAATTTAAATCAGCCAACCGTGTCGTCATGTTCAGAATCTGCTCTCTCTCTCTCTCTCTGCTGTCATTTCAGTGCAAAATCATTGACACCCTACTCCATCCCCCATTCACCACCAGCTAATCATATCCAGTGCCCTGGTTGAGCTCATCACTCCATTCCTCATCACGTCCTGATCTTCAGCCATTCCCTTCATCTAATCACCGTCGCCAGCGTCCGAGGCTCCATTGGGGGGGTTACCTCCACTACTCCCAGCTTCACCTCCCCTCTTAAAATATATTGATGTCATGATGGGGCCTCACTAATCACCAAAGACTAATTTCTCACCTTGATTGCGCACACGGCAACAACAATATCATCTGCTCATTTAGAATGCAGTCTCTCCTGATTGAGTTGTTTTTATTTTAAGTATACATGTAAAGCAATCTGCACATCTCGAAGATCACACGATGGTTTGGGAGATGAGCACATCACTATTTAGAGGTAGATGAGAAGATAGATGCCAGTAAAATGTCCGTCCATTAAAGCGAAAATAGACATCTTTTCAACTCACCCCCTGCGAGCTCCTAGTTTCCCTGTAGTGTTAATTATTGGCATCACTGTGGCAGAGGCAGCATCAGCAACATGGCTACCGCTAGCAGCCCGGCTACTGTCCAAAGCAGAAAAACAACCATGGGAATCAAAAGTCGAAGCTCTTAACTCAGTGTGACAACGAAGTAACCATCTCATATCCTGGTGGTCAGAGGAAACACATTTCATTCACATTCACATTTCATAGACTCTGACACGCCGGCGCTCTCCATTGAGTGATTGCCCGTCTGTTCACTCCTGTTTTACTTTGTTTTTCTATCAACGGTTCTTCACCTTCCTTGCCTCCTCCATCAGCGCGGTTCTTTTTTCCTTTTGCAGTGTTTCCACAGTTCTTCCAGTCCTTCCACCATTACCTGGGGATAGCAACCTGGGAAAACAATGTTCTCTCCCTGTTTTGGTTGTGCAGTGGCATGTGCCCTTCAGTAGTTCGACCTCAGTTTTTCAGGGAAAAATCCAGCCCAGTGGCAGTCGAAATGGCATGGTGAATACTAACTTTATATTGATCCAATCTAAACATGGATGGTGTCATTTTTCTACTGTGCAATCAGCATTTAACTTAGGATGTTAAGTTGGATTTTGTCTGTTGCCTGCATCTACAGCAAGCATCTGATTAGCTTAGCTTAGCACAAAGACTGGAAGCAGAGGGAGACAGCTAGCATGGCTCTGTCCTAAGATGAAAACCAATTTCTTTCCTGCATTGTTGTCGTCAGGAAGATACGGAAGCGCATTGCATTCACTTGATAAAAAAAACAAAAATAGACACCTTATCTTGTAATTACGAGAAAAGACCTCGTAATTACGAGAAAAAACCTCGTAATTACGAGATCAGGATCTCGTAATTATGAGAAAAGATCTCGTAATTATGAGATGAGGAAAGGTGCGCCATTAACTGCGGTCAAGCCAGCTGTGGTTCACGTTTGCATGGTCAAATCAGCCACACCTTTTTTTCTAGTGCGCAAATCTACTCACATTTACGGTAATCGTAATGAAGCCGCTCTGAAGAGCCGCTGCTGAGTGACTGTGGGGCAGACTGCAGTCTCGCAATCTGACCCATGAAAAATACAATACTTTTACAGTACATACAATACTTTTTTCCACATCAAAGTTGGGTGAAATATATGTACTCTTGTTCTCTGTTAAGGATTTTGACAGAGGATTACTTAAATAGTACACAGTAGAAGTACTTCATACTAGTTACACAAGTATTCTAGGAAGTACTTAGTTCAGCAGTATATATCCTTTACTTTGAAATCCGGAAGGATATCATTGTGATACCTTCAGTTTATTACTGGGAATAATTACTGGAAAAGTATCATATTTCATGGGCCTGATGAGCTCATAATTACAAGATCTTTTCTCATAATTACGAGATCCTGATCTCGTAATTACGAGATCTTTTCTCATAATTACGAGATAAGGTGTCTAATTTTTTTTTATCCAGTGAATGCAATGCGCTTCCGTAGGAAGATACCAAGCCTGAAAGGAAAGTGTTCCAGCACAGAAACCTTCATAAAACCACAACTTTTTGTTGTCAAAAGACAGAACATGATAATAAGTATGTTTTAGGGGTTTTGGCAGGCAGCATTTTAAACCTCAGATAGAGTCAGACAAGCTGTTTCCCCCTGTATACTAAGATAAGTGAATCAGATGTTCGCTCCAGTTACATAATCTGTAGACATGTAAAATTGTCATTCTTCTCATCTAACTCTGGGCAAAAAAAGGAATAAGCATATTTCCAAGAGTGTCAAACTGTTGCTTTTTAATGTTTGCTTGTCATAATATTGAATTATTAGCAGCAGAACTGATTCAAGTATTGAAAGCAAAACATACTCACTTCTGAAGAATCACTACTTTCGGGGTGTAACAGTTTCGACAACTATAAATCTGGTGTTTATGGAGGCAAATATTTGTACTATTTCATATCATGTATGTAAGTGTTGTTTTTTAGGTAGTTTGTAACAGCCAACAGAAAGGAAACATTCAAGTGGAAAAGAAACACCTTGAAAATGTACTGAGGTCTGTTTGTTGAGTAGGTGTATTTTACACCTCTCATTGGATGCTATGTCTTCATACCATCCACTTGTTGCTATGGTGATCTATATGGCAGTAGCAATTGATCTTACGCCATCGCAGTCAGACTGCTAATGTGAACCTATTTATCGAGCGTGAACGACTACATGTACAGTGTCGACGTTTGCCGTTCGAGATCTGAACCTCTCGCTCCTCTCGAACACACTGTTTAAATCTATGGTTGAGTGGAGCGCCAATATTATTTTTTCACCCAGATCTGATCAGAGCACCACATATTTTCTTTCCCCGGTTCATCTACTGATGCTGAATACTGATCTGAGTATGAATTAGTCATGCTGCCGTCAGACGTGTTAGCAAATTTACTGAGAGAGGATGCCAGTATGTACACTGGCTCTGAGCTTTACACTCTCTGCCGGGAGCGTGCGGTATAGCTTACTGTAAAGGCACTTTACGCATCGTTTAACCAGAGGATGGACATACATCGGATGGCCTAACAGATGACTTAAGTTTGAACTGTGCCAGCTGTAATTTGCATACACATTTTAATGCGATATTATCACAGTCCAACAATCTGAGAGAATATTGATAACAAACTCACCCCCAGAAGCGGCCGGAGCTCGTCTGTTTTCTGCAGCGCCCACATTGGATCATCCCGAATGGAAGCACGGAGGATAAAGCAAGGTCACTCACACATCTGATGGAATTTTCTATGTGCGGACCGCCAGTGTGACCTCGCAACACACCATTCGAGCGAAAACCTATTTGTGCCATTCCTCTGATAGGCAAATGGAAACAAAATAAATGTTTGTGTTGCCCAGCAGCTCACCTGCAGCAGCGGCGTGAGGATCGGCTTTCAAAATGTGAGCAAGAGGGCTTTTTAATTGATCAAGATCAATGCGGTGAGATGTGATTGGGTGTATTGGGCTAGCACCTGTCAGCTGACACAGCTCACCATGACTTAGTGCTCTGCAACTCATTCAGTATCTGTTTGGCTCCCCTGACTTCTCCCTGAATCAGGATTAACCACGCTACCTAAGTGAAATATGGCGTTGGCAGTCGGTTTGCATACCACACATGCTTTGATGGCCTTTTCATCTGTAGCAGTGCAGGACAGGAATTGAGTTTCCTCTGGAAAATAGAGCCATGCTGCTCGCTTTCATGTTTGTCAACAACCCCTAGGGATATTGTAATGGTGGGATACTGCCCAAGTTGGGCAGAATACTCAGAAGAAGAGGATTTTTGTCCTGAAAGTCAAAGAACTTCATCCTAAATGTGGTCAGTAACTCATTCTGTTATGAGTTTAAAAAAAGTTAGATTTTGCGAATTAACTTAGATCCTCCTCAGTGGGGAAGGAAAAATGGATTTTCGAATCTAAAGGTCAGATGAATCTCAGTATCTGAACATAAAAAATCAGAAATGGAAATCAGCCAATAAAACCTCCAGCAGAGTTTTAATGTCTAAAATCAAACTTTTCACTATGAATATGCTTTAATTTGTACACCAGGAAGTGGAGATGACCTGTTTTGTCTTGGTGTCACCACAAACTCATCACCTTTCGGGCAAAATTCGCTGTTTTGAATGAAAAATACGGCACTTTTTAAAAAATAATTTATTACGGACCATTCTGCGCTTCCGTCACTGTCCTTGAACACATGTTTTTCTGAAGCAAACTGTTATATGCTTTTGTGATTTGAAATGTCTTTGTTTAACTGAGCTGCAGAACATCAGCTTGTCCAGTGAACTTTAGCTCTGTTTGCTCTGGTGACAGCCCCGAACAATTAAAAGCAGTGAGTGAAGCAGCCTGGTTCATCATTGTATTAATATTTTCATGGGACACAAACGGTTCGCTTCTCAAGGCATTGTAACCGACAGCCGGCAGTGCATTTTGTTATTTCTCAGAGAACAAAAAAGACCAAGGTTTGGAGTTATATGATTGACATAAATACCCTTATGAAAATTTCACATGTGAATTAAAGCACCATTATGGAGCAATTGGCGCTTTGTGCGGTTTGGCGCCTCCCACAGTTTCTGAATGGAACACCACTGTCGCAAGTACAAATTACCCAGACATTGCCAGATGTAATGCTAACAATAAACCGAGTACATTATACCATAATGATGTTGTTTTAATAAAGCTGTTATTTTAAGCTAAAAATGCTACATTACAATGTTGCTTTAAAGTTTTTTTGCATGATCAGCTATGTTTAACACGTGAACTGACATTTTTACAAGTGAAAAGAAAACAATGTCACATTTGAACTGCACAATTTCAAGAGTGTTTTCTAACCCTTTTTACATATTAATCAACATACCCACATGTAAAATGTTCATTTTCAGGCATTTTTTTTTTGCACTTTATTATTATTATAATTTCCGCGTGTAGAAACAAACCATGGCACATGAAATCATATACCTGCTTCATCACACACATGATGAAACTAGAAAGTTTAAATGTGGTTTTCTACTGAAAGAATTATGGAGAATTCAATGTGAAAGTGTCTGGTGTCGCATGTCTCTGAACTGACTAAACAAGCTTTTAAGCTCCAGTTCTGACTCTGTAAACCTGGACTTGATTCTGAGGGAATATCTTTAAACAGTTTTTCCCCCCTTGTGTTATCCATTTATTTATTTCAAACTCCAAGCCAGTAGCCAGACTACTTCAAAGACAACAGAAGGTCCCTTGTGAATTCATCCAGAACACCAAATGTGATTCTTACCAGGGTGCATTTAGTGCTGCATCATCAGTTTGGCCAGAATAAAACACACAGGCCTGTTCTAATTAGAGAATGGTATGAATAATCCTGATTTGGTACAGAAATATTGTTACTCAGGGACGCTGGCTTGTGTGCAAGTGATGACGTGAGAAAGAAGAGATCTGATCTGTATCTAATCTCATGTCATGTGTCTTCTGTATATCTCAATGTGAGTTCAGAGTGCGAGTCGGGGCGAGAGTCGATTCGGGATTTGTCGAAGAAAAATGGTAATCTTCGAGATCAAGAAGGCTTCGAGATCAAGGGGGCTATCACATCTCATGGTAGAGCCCTTCTTTGAACAGAGAGAAGGGGTTACGACCCCCTGCTGCTCACCTGTTATCATGTGAGTGGAACTTCGCACGGACGTCATGAGATGTACCGAGCAACTCCAGCTGCTGAGGAATGCTCCTGTTTGGGTAAAACAGTCATGGGAAGTGGAAGTGTTGACAAAAACACTGAAAATTCTATTGTTATAACAAACATATTTGTCAGATGATAAAGTGATAGGGTTTTTGAGTGTGGCACGACACGCTTCGTGTTATAGCTAAAAATATCAAGTTTTTTAAGGCCATATCACCCCGCCCTAGTTACACATACAAGTCATGCACTGAAAACTTTCCTTGGATTGTTGGATTTTATTATAGATATATCAAAGAAAGATTTTAATCATCACTTCGTTAATGTGTACATTACATAAATGATCCAGCTGGTTAACACGGAGGCACTTCTGATTACTTTGTATACTGCTGGTTAGCTGGCAAATTCCCCATCTGGGTTCAGTAAAGTCTTAACTATAATAAATCATGATTTATTTGATAATATTATGTATCTAACTAGTCAAATAAATGTTATGAAGTGGAGTAAAAGAAGATGGAAACACTCAATTCAAATGCAAGTACCGCTAAATTGCAATCGCTTTGACACATTTGCTTGTACTATATTGAGATACGCAGGGACAGAATGTCCATGGAGTTTGGCGAAGGGAGAAGATCCATCCACGGAGCCATCAGGTAGTTGGTCAGCATATCCATATATGAACGTGCTGAGCAGCTCTGCTGGCACGGGGCTCAGCTGGCACCGGGCTCAAACTGCACTGGTGGCAGGATTTACCAAGCTTCAGAAGAAAAACAGGATCCCATCTGGGGCGACTGTTAAAGATATGACACACATGCTGGTGAAGCAAAGCAAAAAAGAAATATATATATATATATATATACAGTTCTGAGAGTGCAGCTCTGACAGTTCGAACTTGAAGACTTTTGATGATGCCGATGCCAAGCCTCCTCTGGTTGTGAGAGGTGAACACCACCGGCATGAAGATGAGAGATATTGAATTGGAAGCCAGGAGGTTTATGAACTCACCGGGGGCCAGCCCTTCTTGTTTTTCAACATCCAAAGATCATTGGATCAGATCATCAAGGTTCAGAGATGTGCCGGGAGCCTGAACAGAGGAGCAGCAGGAGGCAGCCATAGCTTTCGCCCATATTTGGCCAACGGGAGGAGGTGACGAAGGTGGTTCCCAAAGTCCCGCGGGGTCTGTGGGTCCCTCCCGAGAGCACCTATACTGAAACAAGCCCAGCAGCTCAGTGAAATAGCCTTTAGGATCGATAAAGGCAGCTTGGGAACAGGTTTCCACTGCTGTGTCCAGCATGCTCCAACACATCAGCTTCACCAGCTCCACCAGGGACGACGCTGTCCCATTTATCCAGGAAGAGGTAAAACACAGTTAAACTGACAAACAGGGAAATATGTGTGCCGCTTCAGTTTTCTGGTAAGCTTAACACCAAAGTTGTGGAACAGGATTATAGAGAGCAGCCAGCAGATGTGGTAGATGGCACAGAGATTGTCAGCAGCCCATATTAAAGTTTGAACGAGGAGGGAGACGACGCAGAGCCAAGCAGAGTGCTACACTCTGTTTATCGCCTCTTGACAACACTTCCATCCAACAAGGCTTCAGCTACAACCTGAGTCAAGTGGAAGAAAAAGTCAAGAAACTAACTTTGCTGGGGTTCCAGCTCTGACAGCTTGTCATATCCCACCTGATGGACCTCCTGTCACCACTGCAGTGCTGGAAGTATATCCAGCAGCAGCCGCAGCATGAACGTGAACATGAAGGAAATTGACCTTGCAAATATGGTTCAAGACCAAAAACTACATTTTCATGGTGACAAATCAGGTTTTAAGTTGCGCCTACACTAATGAAGATGGTGAAATAATAATTAGCGACTGAACCAAGATGAAGAACTTTTATTGTGTTCACAACTGCAGTGCATACAGATGTTTTTGTACCTTTCAGAATAAAATATCTAGAACACCAGTGTGCACTGGTTGAATTTTAGTTGGAAAAACCCCACACAAATTAAAATCATCATCAGAATGGAAAGAAATAACTGTTTTGGAGGAGAAATATCTTCTGAAGTTAGCATGCTAACCTCCAAGCGCAGGCACGTCCCGGTCCAAAGCTCCCGTGTTAGCATTCTAAGTGCCAACATCCCCCCGGTGCTCCAAGCTCACAGTCCAGACTGCTAGCTGCATGGATAGCAGAGCTAACTAGCTAACGGCCATTAGTGGTTGCTCTGTTGATATGCTGCTCCCTAATGTTTATATATTTGACAGATTTAAAATCCTTACATACTGCACCTTTACATTCACAGGCCACTCGATAAAAAAGCTTACAATATCCACATTCATGTACAAATACATTTTTAGCGGTTAGGCTAACACAAGTCATAGTTTATTCTCATTATTTCTTCTTAACAGTTACTAAAATACCTAGGTTTACATTTATTTGTTCACATAGCATTGCTTTCTTAGTCACCTTTTGTTTGCATAATGTCATGAAGAAGAAGAAGTAGAAGAAGAAGAAGACATACTCTATTAACGCATTATTTGCCGATAAAGTCATATTTTGTCGCGCTCCAAATGCACGGGCTAAGTTATTATTATGTCTTTGCCTCACTGGTGCTAAAATTGCTATCTTTAGTAACATTTTCTGTTTTCTAGCTGAAGCGCTCTGTTGTCTCCCTCAGCCACCGCAGAGTCGTGCACAAGTGGGCGTGTTTCGGAGCAGGCGGGGGTGACAACAGAGCAGCAAAAACAAACATCCAACGCCACAACAGAGGTCAGAAAGAGGACTGGATTCAAATGCTTTCTGTGATGTACTGCAAATGATAAAAAAACATCACATCAGAAGAAACCCCCCCCTCCCACAAAACTCAAGCTTTAATTCCCTGTGATTGTTGAGGTAGAGTTCAGGTAGAAGCCACTTTGCACGACACCCAGAGCTTCTTTCCTCTACAAATGCTTTTCTGGATATATGGAAGATAGTGTAGACCACACACATTACTCACGGCCTAAAAAACATCATAAGCATTAAGCACTGAAGGCATTTCTGAGAGGAATGATGATGCGATGATGTGATCATATTTTGTTCATCTGCTCAGAAAAGTCAAATGTGTTGTTTGGCTCGAATAGAAATGTGCCACCGTGTTGTTGCATTTGGATAAAAGAGGCATTTTTATTTAAGGACATGGTTTCCAACACGTCCCATAAGCGATAACAATACAATTAACACTTTGCATTTGAGTGTAAGATCAAAATCTAAGACTTTTTCTGAAGTCACTTTAGGTTTATGTGTTTATCAACCGAACCAAAAGAGGAGCAAAGGAAAGGAAACCATTGCATCAGGAAAGAAAATCCGCTGCTTGTTTCTTGCCGAGTGTCCTTGAAATCCTATGTCACATCTAAATGTTCGAGTTTTTGGCGGCTGTTGAAAAAGCGACTCGCTGTTCGCCCCGGGGTCGCGAGGGGTTTTTTGTGCATGTCATACTATCCAACCGTACAAAGTGGTGTGACTACTGCTGCCGGTGTGCCTCGTGCCACAGCAAAAGGAGGGGACTCCATGGGAGACAATGCCGCAGCCTGTATTTCATTGTGCCATCTGGGTTACACCTGATTGCCCTCGGTTCACGCGCAGTGGCATCCCCTGCTCCCTCTCCTGGACTGATTGATTCGCCGTGGCAGTGGCTTTGTTCGTCTAGAAAAGAAAAAAAAGAGAGAGAATGGCTCAGGTAGTTCACACTTCAGGGTCTGGGCTCGGCTGCTGCTTTATTTATGAAGGCAACACATCCAGCTGGTACGTGACTCACATGGACTGCACCTTCCTGTCACCTCGGTTCAAGTACCGTGCGGCTAAATTAAAGGAGGATTTGAGGACTTTGTGACACGGAATGTAATTTCCGTTCTCGCCGACAAACTGGTATTTGTTCTGTGTCATCTGTACTGTAGCATTGCTGTCAACCACGTTCACGGAAGCTTTTGCTTTTACACAACTACGGCGAGGCCTGCAGGGGGTCCAGCGAGCGGCTTATACATCCATCAACATACCAGTATGACCAGTTCTTGGGCATTTCTTTTGATTCTTTCTCCTGGAACCGATCTCATTCATCACACTCGCTCAAAAGACGCATCATCTGTCATATCGATCTCTCGCAAGGGGGATCGAGTGAGAGGCTCATTCTTTCAGAAAAACACGATGAGAGCAGGTAGAGGTGTTGCAGTGTTGACACAAACTCCTAGACCTCAAGAGCGACCATCGAGCCCCCCCCCTCTCTGACCTACAGTAATGAACACAAAGACCCTTTACTATTTTTTCAGCCATTTTCTTTACAAACTGACCCTGCATGATTTTCTTTCCCAGCTCGCTCGGGCTTGACCCAGCGTAACACGGGGCCACTCCAGCGAGCTCAAAAGGTGGCAGAAACATGTTCTCGATACTTCACCTTCTCTTTACTTTCCAAGTTCCACATGATGGGAATGAGGTGATCCCTCTCCAGACCTCTCTAGACTTTTGCGTGACCTACATTAAGCATCACAAGTGTAATCGACCACCCGGTCGACATAAAACCAATTTTCAGCCGAGGCTACATTTTTGTGAAATACTTCTGAAATCTGGTCATCAGAGCTGAACTCTCCGGCAAAAAGCAAAGCCTCATTCAAAAGTGCATTTAGAGCCCCACTCCGTTGGGGCATTTTTATATTTCTTGTTTTTCGAAGTCATTCCGTGACAGTTTTGAAAAGCCAAACTGTTTACCAAATAGTCTTTGACAAATAACTTGTTTTTGTGCTCAAACTGATTTTTTTTTAAATGTATTTATTTATTTTACTGTTGCTCAGGTGGAATAATGACATATGACTAAAGTAAAGCCTCGGGATCGTGGTTTAACCTGGCAAGCTTGGCCGATATGGGTTATAAAGAACAGGGGAGTGTTCAACTGCTGTGATTGGAGCAGAGGGAAAGCTTTGCATTGAGTGTCTTGTGGCAGTAAATGTAAAGTGCCGGTTACGGTGTGACCAAGAATAAACTCTGCAGCTCCTGAGTACCCAGGAAGAGCTTACAATATGTTAGAGTGACCGCTGTGTCTATTTCTGCTCATTTCCATGCAATTGCTATGCAAAGTTGCTCAGCTGTGCTATGTTGATCTTGCAAGAATGGCGATGGAAACGGACTACGCGTGACTATTAACCACACCGCCATTCTCTGTTTAAGAAAGAATGTTAACTGTTAGACAGGAAGAAACACTGGCTGACCTGGGGCTTTCCTGCTACAATGGCCTAATGCAGTATAATTGTATAGCATTAGGCCACACTTTGAATTATTCCTTCATGATTGTTACACGCTTTTATCATAGCTATGTGCAGCACATACTGTAATTATGAATCTATCTATCAATGATTTCTGGCCTTTGAGGTAGAGAGGGACCTTATTTACAGTACAGCTGGGAAATTATCAGACACCAAGACACAAAGATAAGAAACTCACGGAATAAGAAATAATATAATAGCCAAATTAGTTAAATAGTAAAATCTTAAGAACAGGTAAAGCACTCTAAATTTAAAGCAGATGAGTCAAGTCAGACAAGAACAGCCAGAGGTGAAATAAAAATAAAAAAATTAATCGCCCCAAGGATATAAATGAGATAAGCCTGAGTTGTATGTGATAAAGTAATAGTTTGCAAGAAGTTTATTTCATTATTAAAAAACAACAACAAATACAATGATTATAAAGCCACAATCCTCACTGTGCTAAGCTAAAAACGCATTAAAGGTGTAAATGACTTATTTTAACAAATTGGGCAAGCGGAAACTAAATTCAGGGTTTTTTGTTTTTTTTAAATCCCCCAGTTTGGGGAACATTGCAACTCTCCTTTGCTGTGTTCCAATTCCATCAGCATATAATAATGTCTGAATTTTTGTTTTTGGGTGAACTTTTCCTTTAATCATAAAACCCATTGTTTAGAAATTGTATGCAATTATGACATATTTTGCATCATTTTGAGAGAGTATATATTATCAGAAACATTTCCGGTGTCATAGTTGTTGCAGAGTACCCCTCAGTTTATTCATTTGCAAGGTTCCCTGCGTCAAACAGGAAGGAGTAACTACATACATTGATGTCTGTGACTGTGTTTTTTTGATTCTACCGCTGAGAGTCGCCAAAGTCAGACATTTCCAAAATCCTACACATGCTGGCTTTAAGGTGGATAAGCATGCCTGAAAATTGGGAGATTGGCAGGTGGCAGTGGAGGATGGTCTGAAGAGATTGGAACGTGCTAGTTGAGTGCAGATGAGAACTGAGGAAGAAAAACAGATGACCCTTGACTGGGAACCGGCTGAAGGCAGGAGCAAGAGCAGGCATCTGGTGGAAATTAGGTTGCAGGGTGGTTATCAGAGTCAGCAGGAGAATTTACACCCCCCACTCTCCTTCCCTTCCCGGTTCGAAAGACTTGACAAATTGACAAGAGGTGTCAAGAGATTCTGCTTTAAATAGCCCGGAGCAATTATCAGCAGCTGGTGGGCAATCAGAACAGGCAGGTGAGGTGAAGTTAAGATAACCCAGTTAGTCTCAGGAGCTATCATTGGGGTGCAGAGATTAGTCGTGATATACAGCTGGCCAAAGCAAGAAAACATTACCTGCTGGTGTTTGCAAAATTAACAAAAAATAAAACTAGACTTTTTTTTAATGAAGTAATAGTTTGGGATTTTGGGAAGTACGCTGATGTGCCTGCTTGCCAAGAGCTGGCTGAGGAGATCAATAGCTCTCCCATATAGTCTGTAAGGTCACATCTAACAGCCTGTCAGCTTCAAAGCAAATGTGGTTCTTTCTCAAAATGTCAAATTATTGCTTTAAATAAGTGAGGATTAAGAAATATTTTAATATTCTAACACTGTGTAAACATAGAGATGTTTGGGGCAAATATATTGTTCAAAGACATCCTCACACCTAAATGACTGAAGAAATCGATTTCCAGTTACTCCTAAAATGGGATATATCATTATTACCAAAATTACATTACCGTTGAAGCGTGCCAGCGAGATGCACTTTCGACATATGGTCGCACTTTGTATAGGTTTTGGCACTAAATATGACTCGTTAGGTTTAGGAAAAGATGTGGATTGGGTTCAAATAAGTACGTAACAGTATGTACGTACGTTACATATGTCTCACACATAAGTTGAAAAAATAATCACTGATGTGTTTTTGGTTTCACTTTGGACACAATCGTGGACTGTATCCAACTTTTGTCACCTGACTTACTCCTTTGCTGCCGTAATAACTACTGCAAAAGGTTGCTTCTGAACAATAAAAGTAAATACACTACTCAAAATTAGTTAGGGATATTGGTATATTTTATTGTTTCACTTGATTGTTTATTCTTTGACAGATTCGAATTTTCATTTGTGTGTTTTGTGAATATGTTTGGTCCCCCAAAATATTGCAACACATTTTACTTGACTTTTAATTAATATTCGTGCAAACGCATAATGCACTCATATCCCAATATCCCTAACTAATTTTGAGTAGTGTATGTGTCGTAATAAGCTGCTCGCACAGTTGACCTAATGTATATGGTCGTTTTTATGATGAGGACGGCCCAATATGACTGAACCGGTCGATGGCATATATCACCATTACCAAAACGTCATGACGGTTGCAGCGACAAACATACTGGACTTGCGGTTGCAGTTTGGTAAGGCAATAAAAATAGAATGGTGTGGGTTAAGATGGTGAAGCCTAGCTTATATCATAAAGTTATGTACGTGACAAAAGTTACGTTACTAAGTTATAAAAGTCTCACAGTTGACTTTTCATTTCACAAACAGCGGTCTCCTGGGTGAAAGTCACAAGTGCTGTTAAGCCGCTTGCACAGTCGACATACAGAATAAGATTGTTTTTCTGACGAGGATGGGCTTGTTGCTCTGATATGCCAGAATTGTTGAAATGGAGTTATCTCGAGGTGTCATGATTCACCTGATTCAATAAAATACTTTTGTTTTTCTTCAAAATGTAATACAACTTGAGCATCCTTGACCTTAAAGTGATTGCTTATAAAATCGTCGAGAAATGTAGACCTCAAAGAAATGTTTTCTACTCTTTTCACTCAATTGTCAGATGAACTTATCCCACTTTGAACTCAGCAGAAAAGCATCTTGACAGCCCGTGCATAGGGAACATCCTGATTAGGGCAGAGAGCGAAAAAAAGTCTGAGGTCAAGACTGCAATCTGTCTTGCAGGCTGACTTGGGAGTCCCGGAGGATCAGGGGGCCTTGGCCTGAGGATGCCCCGGCAATCATAACCACCCTCCTGGGTTTCTATGAGCTGTGGGGAATCCTTATAAAAACATGACACATGCCTATCATTCCTACTCGTCAGCAGTTTGGTAGAGTTTACACTCTCGCAAAAAAAAAAAAAATCCTCTAAACTTTAGAAGATTGTTCTGTGAGACGATTTTTCCGGGAGTCTTTAAGGATTTCAGTTTTTTGCTTCACTATACAGAAAATCTGCTGTTTGTGTTCAGAGAGAGAGAGAGAGAGAGAGAGCTCCTTATGAGGGGAGCACAAGAAGTCTAAACTCAATCGTTACAGAGTTGAAACATGGGAAAGTTTGACTGAAGTACAACCAAAAATTCCTCTCCCTCACCGATAACCAGTTGAAAGTTGTAAAGGTAGCTTTCTGCTGCTGCGACATGAAGTATCTTCATCCTTATCTCTTATCTATCTATAAAGTGGTGCACTGATCCATCTAACTATGCACATTTGGAGAAGATTTATCAGAGTATTGACACAACCTGTCTTCAAACGCATGGCCCACCTGCACATGCTGTCATTTCCAAAGACATTCTACTGCCTGTTCTTTTATTTTTACTCTCTGCATTTCCAAGGCATGATGTGCCCACTTCTGGAGGCAACATAGCCTCTGACCTTTCACCTCTTTGGTCCACCAGCTGCATTGGACCACACCAGCATTGTTACAGAGCCCTTTTGACTCCAGTCCTAGCGAAGGCATCTGGTCCTCATTAAGCGGTATGTCTTTGGCCTGTTGGGTCAAAGATGACATGTAACTGAATGCCATTAATCCTGGATAACACACAACAAACCCGCACGGTAAGGGGAGTGCCGTTATCCGACGGTTTAGGTCAACTGTTTTTGACCTTTTTAGATGTAAACATGCCCGTTGGTGACAAGAGAAGAGCCTGTATTTTTTTTTTTCATTGACACGAACACCCAGATTGAACATTGTATTACATCGCACTAGCCTGGCTTTTGTCCCAATGAGTCATTATGCATGTAGTAAGTTTAGCCCAAAGCAACGCACTTCAATAACTTAAAAATTGATTGAAACACGAGCTGCTTTCTATATCACTTAATGATGTATGTATTAGTAGATCCTAATGATTCTGAAATAGCCCCGACACATCGGCCATTACTCTTAATGTGACATTTTTTGAGGTACTGGTACTTACTTCTTCTTTATTTAAACTATCAACTTCAAGGAAATAGCAAAGAACAAACCGAATAATTTCACAGGGTGTTTTTTGAATGCATTAATTAGTTTTCCCTCGTCCATATGTCCTGGCTGGCCATTAAGCGCTTAATGAGCTGGGCATGTCTCAAGATGCATGGGACTTTTTTGCGCTGTGGTTTCAGAAATCTCAGCTCATCTCAAGAAAATCAGCAGGCTGGTATTTGTGATGGCAAGTTTGACTCACTGCTGGATGCTCATAGTGCAAGTAAGGTGCCTTAAATCTATATATATATATATTTCTGAGGCATCATAGTATTTCTGCCTGAATGCCTACGCTTGAGTTGTTTGCCATGCTTCTTTAACACTCCGTTAGCATAGTAAGCAAACACACTCCACTAAAAACGTAAGAGTATGTATTATCAAAATGTGCTTTAAGTATTTCAAGTAAAAGTACTCAATTACAGAAAAATTCCTCCTATGATTGTTGTACTATAATACTGACAGTAAATCAATATTATTATGATGTCTATGTATTGTGTTTCTGAGATATCTACTGAAGTTAGCATGCTAACCAGCTAGCTCTCGCCAGTCCTGGTCCAAAGCTCCTGTGTTAACGGTGTAAACCCTTAAACTCCCCTGGTCCTCGAGCTGAACCGCTAACTTCACGGCTAACTGAGTCGACTGGCTAACAGCAGCTACAGTTAGCAGCAGTTAGCAGTTACTCTGGTGATATGCAGCCCCCTCTTTGCTTTGAGTGTGAAAAGCAGAATTTTAAACCGGAAACGGGACACCAGGAAATGTTTTGACAACTATCAAAATAACCGCCAATTAACTCTGTTGACTAATCATTTTATAGCTGAATGTATCACAAAACATCAGATTTTCTAGCCTCTTTGTATCTTTTGTGTGCATAAATATTAAGTTATTAGTATCTAGCTGTGAGATAACTGCAGTGTTTCACAGATCATCAAAAAAGGGCCCAAACGTAGACACGGAAGCAGCCAGGTTGAACAACAAAATCGAGCTTTAACAATGGGCTCATATGCAAAGTCCAAAATACAAAACTAAGGACAAAACATGAGCCACAAAGATGAAAGCAGGAACACAGAGAGAACACAAGGACTGGGGAACAGACGCAGGAACACAAGAGTAAGACACAAAGAGTAAAGGAAAAATAAAGACTTAATTAATAATAATAATTAAACGAGGGGCTGATAAACAAGTGAAACAGTCGTACACAGAAAAAGGGTGAAAAAGGACAAATACAGGAAGTGGAAAGTAAAACACATGAGGATAAGCATAAAACATAAAACAGGAAATCAAATGAAAAGACTCAAGTGGACTACATGCTTCTCAAATATGTACTTAAGTACAGCGCTATAATAATACAATAGCAATGTGTTGGAGTTTCTTCTGAACAAAAAGTCCGAGTGATCAGAAACATTTTTATATTTTTGCTGTGTCACACTGGGGACTGTGTTGCCAATGATGCCAGCACTGTGAGCAATTCATATTCTTTGTTGATAGTAAACATTTGTTTATTGATTCCAGCCCACAATGTCTGGGCAACACAGTGGCAAGGCAGAGCAGATGGACTATTGTTGTTAGGCACTGTTGCACTGCTCCATTGATAAACTAACAACATGTTAACTACTGTACATTGTTCCACTAATCCCTCTAAATCTTCATATGTCACCATATGAGATGATATACTGCAAGCGTTCCCTAATGGAAAAATGAGCCCTTGTCCTATCCGCATAGACAATTGAGTGTAAGTATGATGGGATGTCACAGTGAGATATTTCCACAGGAGTCATATTAGAGCTTAATAGGGAAAAGTAAGCTGTCAAAGTCATCATTGTTCAAGAGTTGTTCAGGGACAAAGCTCTGACGTTAAAAGCAGCAGCCATAAAAAATCAGACATGCAGACACAAGATTGAAGTTCTGCGACCCTCTCTTGACCTGTGTGATAGCTTTTCCTGCCGCCTGCTCCCTCTGATGACTCTGTGATTTAGGGTGTATATGGTACATTTTCCTATATTTAAACATTGCTCTCATGAATACAAAGCATCACCCTATCATGAAACAAACACAACTGAGAGTTTAGATTCCATGCTTGCAGATATGTGCTGTGAGCTAAATGCTAAGGTACGCTGCACAGGGAGACCCTATTTTCAAATTCCCAATCAGGGACCCTTAAGTGTACTACACACTACAGCATTTTTGTCACAGGGTAGATTTACGTAGATAGGTTATTGTTTTCCAAGGAACCTGACACACCAGGATGATGGTTTGCTATCAACCAATGTCGGTTGGCCCTAGTTTTGTGGTCTGTCTCGCACTTTTGGAATTAATCAGCCCTTGTCAGCAGCTTTTTGACAGACTGAGCAAGGAGAATCAGTAGTGGTGCCCGTCGGTGAGAGAAATCTCTCTAATTGCTTAACCAGTTGAGCAAGGGTTAGTCAGTGCAAATAGGAGAAGAAAGGGACAGACATACACTTGATTAGAAGTGGCTATGTTAGCGAGAGTGGTGTTAAAATGGTGCTTTATCATCACGGTTTGTGTATCCGCAGTCCTGATTCCTCTGTTGATTGATGATTACAGGCTACCGCCGAGATATAGCATGCAACAGTCAGCTTTCATCATTGTAGCACTTTTATGTCAGTTTGGTCCATCTGGGCCCAAACGAAAAGCCGCAAGTGTCATAGCCTATAACGCTTAAAGGTGGTACAGAGGATGTTTAATTTCTATCATATTTTAAACCCTTGTTAAAACCTACTGGAGAGAACTGTAGCAGCCCCTTGCTTATGAAAAACCAAATAAAAAGTGAAAATAAATATAAAGTGTGGACGTGGTGGGGCCCAAAAAACAGTAGCCAATAAAGAACGACCACTAGCCGTTCGGTATTGGTCGTTGAGTACGTCAATCAACTGTCTTTTTTTCGCAAGTGAGCTACGCTTGTAACGTACGTAATATACTCAACCCTGATGATGCGCAGCTGTGGACATCCTGCGTGTAGCTGTCAGTAGTCAACCAGTGATGTCAAGGAACAGCTTACTGGTATTTAAACTCAATTGTAAAAGCTTTCTCCACACCAATTTTGATGATGGCAGCGCAAAACAGGCCCGGAGACCGCAAAAGGAAAAGTGTTTTTGAAGTTGCCGAAAAAAGAAGACTTGGAAAACTTGAACAAAGCAAGACGAAAGTAAA
>OMLP01012510.1:3381-23241 GCA_900302685.1 Spondyliosoma cantharus
CGGAAAAAAAAAAAAAAAAAGGAACAAATAACGGCAGCTTGGGTCAGTTCATTGATCCACATAATGAGCTGATGGTGTCAGCCTCGGTGCGAGTTAGATTTTGCCCTCCCGTGGTTAGCGACGGGGATCGAGGGGGAAATTATTCTACATTTAGGAGCCGCTTCAACCGGGTACCGGAAGGGTTGAAGTTTATAGCTATATAGACAATAAAAAAAAAAAACATAAGAGAAAACAAAAGAAAAAAAAAAACGCAAAGACAATTAGATGTGGATACTGACAGTAGGCCCATTTTAACGATACCATACAAACTTGTGAGAGAACAGAGACAATCTCATAGATATCTGTTGTTAGATTCCTCGATTTGTAATCAGAATATGAAACCAAATGATTCCACAAAACCCCAAACTGTTTTTAAATCTCTCTCTCTCTCTCTCTCTCTCTCTCTCTCTCTCTCTCTCTCACTCCTGTTAACTTGTCTCCTGTTTTTCTTTCTTTTATTGTGAATTTGTGCCTTTTTGTCATCTTATCTTCCAATAACACTACTGTACATTGGAGACGTAAAGAACTGAATAAAAAGAAGCAAAGCAACTGTAAATATGCCTCGCTGTCGTTGTTTGCTTTTTTTTTTTTCCACTGGAATGTGTGTGCGCTGACAGACACAAGCGATGATCATGGCGGCGGAGATACTCAGTTTGCTCTGCAGGGGAGTGTCAGGATGCCAGAGGACAACTAATAAACCAACTTTAACAACATTTATCAGGCAAAATGAACAGAACATTAAAAGGCATTTCACTTATTTGCTATGGGATTCTTTACCGTTCAATTAACTGACTTAATGAACTTATTAACTATATCAACATTGTACAAGGATTGACGCCCGGCCTGTTTGACAAATGAATCACATTACATTACACTGGAAAGTGTTTACACATTTTAACATAACTGGAACCATCAGTCATGTTACTACTCAAATGCTGTAATGATCCCCTGAACATTAAACATTAACTGCTCCTGACAAGGACAGAATGAATAACATATGCAAATAGCTTCAAGTGTGAAATACACATTTATGGGCTCAGAATTGTCCTTTTCTACCCCTCTTTGAATTTTTTTTTTCACTAAATGGTCTACAAACAGACTAAAATTGTCAGTGTGGATCGGTTTATTTTCAATGTGAATAAGAAAATGGTCGGCGGGCTAACCAGAATCCTGCATTGGGCCAGATTTGACCCCTGACCCATAAGTTCAGTATCACTGTCAGTTTTAAGGGCTTCATAATTGAATAGACACATATTTTACACATATTATCCACATACCTGTAAGATCAGTAATATGGCAATTTACTTGAGGATTAAGGAATATTGGAAGACGTAATTAATCAGTGTCACATTTTTGATAATGCTTCAACAAGTGGCTTTAGTTTACAGCTCCAGCACCCGACACACTGCACCACTTGACAGGTTATGGAAAATAACTGTACTATATTATACAATAATGTTACTATTTTCACTTTTGGATTTACTTGAGTGAGCCATTGAGCCTCACAAATGGTTGAAAAACCTTTTTAAAAGGTGTTGATGATTAATCTATGGACATAAATGCCTATTTACAAAGTGACACAAATTGAATGGAGAAAAGATGGATTACCACAATAATCAGGCCATCCGAACAATACATTTACAGGGTTTAGGTTAATACTGTGACAGCCTCTGTGTGTAGAATTTGTCTTTGGCGCCCCCCATGTAAGTGTCAAAAACAACATTTTGGCAGATAGCAGCAGACACGCACACTGTAGGCAGGGCTGAATTAATCAGGTTTAGATGGCAAAGATTACTTTAAATCCTGATTATGAAGCGGACTAGGGGCCAGTGCAGAGCTGCTACACATTTTGTGAGATGTTGATGAGACTCTACACGGTTGTGTGTGGGAGTCTGAGAGGACATCTGTTAAACTGCAAACCTTTATGGAGTTTACTCATCTTATTTCTATGTTTTGTCTATTTCTGACAAAAAATGAATCCTGTTTTTATAATGTTTTACATTTTATGACTGAATAATTGTAACCAAACCTTCATAGAAATATGGTAAAAAAGAAAACAAAAAAAAAAACTTGGGAGGTGGTAATTCCCCCCTTTCACTTACATGGCAAGTTAACAACTTTGTAGTAACCCAACAATACCAAAGTAACAAAATAACAGCTATTTAAAGAAATAGTCAACATTGTGGGAAATGTGCTTATTTGCATTCCTGCAAAGAGTTGGATGAGAGGATTGATGCCACTCTGATGTCTGTACTTTCAATAGAAAGTCAACAGTTAGCTTAGCTTTGCAAAAAGACCAGAATCAGTAGGAAACAGCTAGCATGACTTCCCAGGAGTCGCAAAAATCTCACAATAAGCATGACAATGAACATATGCTCGGTCCACACAAACACTCCAACACTATTTTTGCATGTTCAGGTTATATTGGGACTATTTCATGGCCTGATACAGAGACGTCCTTCCTGTGTAGACTCAACAAATGACCTATCACATGTTCACAGAGCTTTAGAGATGCTGGATGGTGGATTTAGTTCCTGCCGGACAGAGCAGGGCTGGTTTTCACCACCATGTTTAAAGCACCAATGCTAAACTAAGCTAACTGTTTCCTGCCTATAGCTCCATACTTAAAGGACAGATATGCAAGTACAGATACAGAGACAATCTGAGAGGAGGCACTTGAGGACTTACATTAAGCAACGACCTTCAGACCATCAACATTTAACAACTTGTATGGACAACCGAGAGAGACGTGGAGGCCTCATTTTTCACACCACGTTAACGTCCGCTCACATATGGCCAACAAAAAAGTGAATATTACTTGAACACTTTCACAAATTTTTCATGGAGCCTCCTGAAAAGCCTTTTTAAAATTTGAATAATAGCTTGTAACTTCATCATCAGTGCTTATCATGTGAAAACAGTATATTCACCCCTTCAAGGAGAAATTACAGCACTTCAGTTAAAATGGAACATGGCAAAGCAGAGCAACCTACACATTCCATACTGTTAGGAAAGTAAAGGATTATTTCTGAACATACAAAGACGGCTTTAGAGCAACAAATACCACGCGTCATGGTGACATTCAATAAACAGACATGTCCATTCATGATTAGATAATACTTTCTCACTGGGTTGTTAACCAACCTGGGATAATAGCTTGATCCGATGTTATGCTTTAATTCCAGAGCAGGTTGTGAGTGGGACCTTGTACCCAGAGCAGCTGAGCAGAAGGTGAGGGAACCAAAAAGGAGCACAAACGGTCAAACGACGGGACTCGCTGTAGGAAAGCAGATCCGGACTCTCGACTCCCCTTTGGAGAGCTTCGTCATCTGTGCACAGGGGGTTTGCAGCTTTTTCCAGACGCCACAACATAGAGACACAAACAAAGGTACTGTACAGAGTGGATGATTGGGCTTTAAACAGAAGATACAATCTAGTCTTCAAGAGAGAGCCAAACCTGATTCATTAGAGTGAAAATGTTTGAAATTGAGAGAATCGTGTTGTTCTTGTTGACTCACAGACCAAACCATGTCACACCAATTTTAGTATTTTAGTAATAGTAGCAGTCATGATATTGTTAACCTTTTTTTAAGTTAAAGGACACTGTGGAGGAGACAAATGTGCTTCCTTGTTTCAGTCTCAGAAGAGAACTGAGGTTCTCAAAGGTCACAAACACAAGTACGACTGTCCTACAGGGCCCTAAAAGTGTTTCTTCTAATGGGGTGAATTTTATAACAATGGCTGGACCTTGGCATTATTCTGAAATTTTAGTTTGAAAATCTAACACAAGATTGTAAAACCAGTTTTCAGACAAATCTAGTAGGGATATTGTAGGAGTTGTCAGATCTGTTGTGTTCAGTATTCCAACATTATCCGTCCACTCTCAGATGCCTGTAGTATAGCAACAAATCCAATCGTTTTATTTGTGTGTGTGTGCTAATATTGTGGGGTCCTAGACCGTAAAGTGGCCTAAATTATTTATTCACTAGTCGTTACAGCTTCCAGATGTTCAGCACGAATGTTAGGGCAGTCAGGTTTGGGTAGAAAGCGGTTGTGGTTGAAGCAACAATAGCCTAATCAACATTTATATATTAACAAGACGCTATAAACGCTCTCATCAACCTCGTTCCAGCTGTTTTAAACAAACAAGCTCTAAAAACCGACAGCAGGCCAATACTAGCGGCGCAGCAAACAACAGACCAACAGTTAACAACTAGCTAGCTGGTAACACAGCAGACGACTCAGGACAAATAAAAAAAACACAAATTGGATAAAAGGTGAGTGAAAATTGGACTTACATTTGTCGGGTAAAAAGAAACACAGCTACAAATTTTACTTTAAAACTTTGTCTGCTGCATGTGTCGCCAACTAGCTGCTAGCTTGCTAACACATTAGCTATGAGATGGTGGTAGTAGGCTATGTCAGCTTGTTGTACAGCATTGCCAGATGGTAAAATGTTCAATTATCATGCCAGAGGCAAAAGAATATCATATTGGAATTATATCTAAATATTAGGCTATTCATATTTAAATCATTGCACGCGAGTCATAACCACAAGGCCAACAAAAGCCGTAAATGGGTAAGTTTACAGAACTTGTAGGCCAATTTCAAATAAATCACTGGGCTTACTGGTGTATTCAAAACAACTGGACTTGAACACAGCATACCTTAGTGAGAAATGTCGTGCTCCACGTTCAAGTCACTTCGAATGAGTGTTGAGTGGGCGGGTGGAGAATGTCAGCACGATGAAAAAGGGTCACATGATACCCGGATCCATATTTTGCTGTCCTGATCATGTGAGGGAATTAATTAAAACAAGACAGCATAGACTATAACCAGCCGCTAATGTACTAGGATTCAGAAAATGCTCTGAACTAATTGTAGGCATCAATTCGCACAGGGGGGAAAATACGATAATAAAAATCCTATAATTAGGATAATTGGATAAAAATTCTATAAGGTTAATGCAGGTTTAAGTCGACACAGTGTCTTCGAAAATTACAAAAACAAGTGTGTGTCTTTTACACACTAATCACACATCATTAACACTGTAGTTTCCTGATAATAAGCCAGGCACTGTTAAGATGTGCTATATGCTATGTAATATGTACAGTTCAAATCAGCCTCAAAATACTGCTTTTCTGATTTGGATTACGATGGCCACAACGTCTTTTACACAACCTGAAATGCTTTTTGCAGCATGTGTTTTTAGCTCATAATTAACATCAAGACTTTTAGACAGTAACTGCCAGATATTCACTGTAAAGAGTTTTACAAAATGGCTCTCAAGTGAAGTGCTTCTGTTTTTACATGTGACCTTCAGGGCACTGTCACTTTAATGTGAATGAAGCTAACCGCGATTAGACGTGATTACAAACCCATTTCAGAAATGACTTTCAGGCATCCCCGTCGTCTCTGTTTTACTGGGCACTGCTCTGTGCTCCCGGTAAACTGGCTGTAATATAGAGGCGAGCATAGAGGTTTTCCTGTTTGCTTACATTTTGTTTGGGCGTATGTGTATTTGTGATTGCCTACAGGGGAGAACATGAGTGCTGGAAGAGGTCGAAGTGGAGGGAAGGACAAGTGCAGGTAAGACCAGAATGCCCATTCAGATGCCTCTTCCTCTTCTTTTTTGTCTTAGGTTAAGAGCAGGAAGGAACAAGAGAGAGAGAATATGGTGATGAAAGTAATTGTGAGAGAAAGCACAGACTTCAGGCAGACAAGTGAAAAGTGTGTAGAGGCCGAGAGAGCCGAAAGAATTTATGACCCTCTCATACAATGTCTGAATTGCCTAATGTTCTTAAGTAGCTTTGAGGCTGCTGGATTAAATTTACAAACTTAAACTTAAATAGCTTCTCATTCATAATTTTTCCAGTGGAATGGTGAACCCCCCTCGGTTATCCACTTAACACCTCTGCTTTGCTAAAGAATGTGCCCTAAGTCTGTGCATGTGACACTGTTACATGAAGTGGCAGGGAGAACTGGGGCACCTAAGATTAGCATTTTTTTAATTTTTTTAATTTTGTAAAGGGGCAATTCCTTCTGGTTGTTTCTCTCCTCCAAGCTTGTTTTCATCCCTCGTTTTCCCTCATATAGCATTTTCTCCTGCAGCTCTCTAAAAATTAAAAACACTGTTGACGATCTGCCATGATGCATTGCTTCAACTCTGCCGCTAACGACTGAGTCAGATATTAAGAATGAGTACATACAGATTTATAACTCAGGTAAAGGTGTTTGTTACTTACAGACGATACAGTGCTATCCAGGGGCGGACTGAGGATGTTAGGGGGGCAGGGGTGGGCACCAGCTGTAGGTGTTGGGACACCAGCACACAGAAGGGTCTCTGGAAGGGCATTGTTATCATGTTTTATAATGTTTTATCTACCTTAGGGGCATCCAATAGGGCACTTTCACAGAGTTTTTCACACTATCCAAAATTGGATTTAACGATGTGATGCGCAAATAAAAGAATTAGAACTGCAATGATTGCTCAATCACTCGATTTACTCCATTAGCTGTCATATATAAATTAACTGCAAACTATTTTAATAATGAATTCTTGATTTAAATAATTTTTTAAGTTAGCTTCCACCTCTGTAAATGCAATCTGGCTTCTTTACTCCTTTCTTGACAGAACAATGTCCATATAAAGAAATATTTTTTATATTCTAACCATGAGTTTCTATACATCCTTACAGCTATGGCATGATTCAGGCAATAGTTTCAGAGTCAGTGATCCAACCAATAAAAGATTATGTTTTCCATAAAGGGAAAAATAAATGTTAAAAAAAAAATGTTTTTACCAGAGAGACACATTTTCCAACACTGGCGACTTTTAATTCCGTTCAAAGTATTACTTCACTTCACTTTAAACCATTTAGGTATTAGATGAAATGCGTCAGTGTTGCTGATTGCTGCATGTACTCTCTGCTTCTAAAACTATTATGCAATTTGTCCACTATTAGCTGTGCTGTAACACTTAATTAATTACAATTCTTTCAGCTTTTCTTCTTAAGCGGAAAAATACAACAAACAAAAAAAAGACTGTGTCAGAGCTTACAAAAACTGCCTTTAACCTCCCACTCCTCCACAGGTTTACAAAGATAACCTTTCCCCTATATGAGGAGAGACTGGATTGAGGCCAAAAGAAGCTAATGCTATTGTTCGCTGTTGTCCCCTCACTAATGCATGCCTGTGACTGCGGGGTTACATGCATTGTTCAGTGTGCTCAGCTGATAGAGAGAGTGCTGGTGGTAAACCTCTTAGGGATCTGAAGGGTTACCCAAGTCTTGCAACAGTAATGGAGGATCAGCCTCCGGTCCTCCTCTTCTGCCCTCCGTGACTACAATTGAACACACACGTGCTCACATGCCCGTCTCCTGCCTGCGATTATAGTCCAAGTCGGGCTCATTATTTGCCCGGATTCCTGAGTCGACCTCACCGCTTTGTTGCATGACCACACAGGCTCTGCCGCAGAGAGGGCTGCACCAGCACAGGCAAACTTCACCCTGGGCTTTTGAGTTTTTCATCCTGGATCTAAATTAGACGCTGCCGAAGAGATTTGACAACCAAACCAACCAAAGAAGTTTGAGGGGAAATCAAGCCAAAGGCAATTCTTCTACTGGCTTCTTAGCTCTTACAGGACGGTGTCATTATTTTTTCAAACTTCCTAAACTACTTTCTAAACTACATATAACAAAGCCAACACCAGGAAGACCCTTTTTCCAGTCTAAGATCCAAAGATGGACCCCTTGACAGACGGTCCACGTGTGCGC
Organism: Spondyliosoma cantharus; assembly: GCA_900302685.1. Lineage (NCBI taxonomy): Eukaryota > Metazoa > Chordata > Actinopteri > Spariformes > Sparidae > Spondyliosoma > Spondyliosoma cantharus. Next base: position 11,196 of record OMLP01012510.1, read on the forward strand.
TCGGACAGCATGAGCAGCTCAGCATCTCAGAGCTCGAGGTCCAAGATGCTCCTCCGTCAGCGTCTGTCCCAGCTGCTGACCTGCATAGAGGACCTGAGCTCTGACGATGAAGCCAGCGAAGAAGTGTCCCGCACGCTGGACGAAGCGTTTCACCTCTGTGGGCGTTTCGTTCCCACAGACGCGTTCAGGTCGACATGTACTCATTCAACACATAGACAAGTTTACACGGACACGCACAGGAGGTGTTTAAGAAATAATAGGAATTTGTCTTCACAACCTTTAGAGGAAAGGAGTCGTGCAGTAAAAGCTCAAGTGTAAAAAGAGTATAAAAACTTCATTTAAAGTATATCCAGATCATACCTGGGTGTCTTTACAGTTTGAAACTTCCTTTGTGGTTTTGAATAATTGATATTAGATTTTTTGAAGTTTGTTATTTATATGTTCTGTGTTTTCAGTTTACCATTTTTCAAATGTATGGGGAGACAAAACAAAGTGGTGAGCAGGAAAATTAGTAAGCAGGAACTACTAGCCATTTGCTTCCTGATATTGTTGTAGCTTTTAAAAGTCTTTAAATGTAATTTTAAAATGTACATTTCAACAGTAAAAATGACTATAATAACTGCATTAACACTCTGACAGGCTGCACATGGTGACCTGGAACGTGGCCACCGCCGAGCCTCCTGAAGACATCACCTCTCTGCTCCAACTAGACGTTCAGCCCCTCGCAGACCTCTATGTTATTGGGTGAGATGTAAAACTTTTTGCCAGGAATCGGACTGAAGGATAAAAGTGTCTCTTTTAATGAATCGGCTTGAAAAGAAGGAAAAAGGTCAAGAGCGAGTGTGTGGTTGTGTGTGTCCGCAGCCTGCAGGAGGTAAACGCCACCCCGGTGAGGTTCATCTCTGACTTGCTGGCGGAGGACTCCTGGAGCCACGTCTTCATGGACACACTGGCACCCAGAGGCTTCATCAAGGTGAGAGGGGACAGATGGAGAGAAAAGGAAAAACAGCACTGTGTGGACTGGTTACACAAATGGGTCCTATGAGTGTATGTGCATGTAAACAACTGGTATGAATAATAGCATCTTGAAGCCTGCCTCTGAAAACTTAATCATAATCACGGGGTCACTTTGCCTAAATGTCCTCATAATAAGTTATATAGTAGTAGTATAGTAATAATGTTTTGTTTCGTTTGATGTTATCTGCAATGAATTGTAGTTTTCTTTAGGCTTGCATATGCTCATGTAATAGAAATAATGGTGTGTAATATTACATATATCAAATTTGAAATGAATAAATTAGGCAATGATTATGATAATAAACTATTAAAATGTATTTCCATCTCTGTCTAGGTCACATCAATAAGGATGCAGGGTTTGCTGCTGCTGGTCTTTGCCAAACAAATTCATCTCCCCTTCATCAGAAAGATCCAGACCACCTACATCCGCACCGGCATCTTCGGTTACTGGGTAAGAAATTGGTTTACTGGTTAGCCACGAACTAAGAATCCCACTGGCATCCGATGCTGCAGAGATTAAACTCTGTTATGAAAGGCCTATTGTGTTTGTTTAGTGGAATGTGCAACAGCTTTGAGCGAAATCACAAAGAAAGACCACTCGAACTGGAGCGGTACACTCGGGCAAACACTTGAAAAACAAAAACAAACTGTCTAAACCAGGATCTAAGTTATAATAATAAGGGTGATTAAGAGGTGCTTTTTTACTGTAGTATATTTAACTTTCTTGTAAACACTGCAGGAAAATTAATCTGTATTTATACTTACAAGCTGGGATATATTATTCCACAGAGATAAAAATATGACTTCAAAGGTTTCCATATTGTAAAAAGTGAGATTTTCTTGTTTTTATTATTTCTTTTTATTATCATTATAATAAAACTTGTCTTGGTGCTCTTTAAACATTGTGAAAGTATCAAAGGCATACACACTGCCCATATTCAGAAACTGTGCTTTTAAACCAGCCGTCAGGACTTCTGTAAGGTTGTGATGTCACAACTATACAGTCACCGCCCACAGCCATGCCCCCAGCACCAGAGGTGGGTAGTAATGAGTTACAGTTACTCGGTTGGATGTGCTTAAGTAACTTATTTGAGTAAACTAACTTTTTTAAAGCGGCACAGGTTTATCCTTTCTTGAGTAGATTTTTTTATAAATCAATACCTTTACCTCTGTTACTTTTGACAACAGTCATCGCACTACTTTCATTTATTATTTTATGCATTCAAGCACATTCTGTCAGCTGGTCTCCTGCCCCTTTGTGTGCCAGTGTTTTCTTTTTCTTTTCCCCCTAAGTTTTTCACTTCACAAGTCACTTTTTCAGTAAGCATTTTCTATTACTAGTTTAGTTTTTAGTCTGCTTGAGTGCATGTTTTTGAAATGTAACAGGGATTTTACTCTGCTAGTTTTTGGCTAATCTACCCTGCTATTTCCCAGCAGAGCCATGGTTGTAAAAACACAAGCAGAGCTGAGATATAGTGGGCGGTGCCAACTTAGCTTGTGAGAACTAACCGATCAGAGAACACTGGGCTATTTGGGAGGCGGGCCTTAAGGAAACAGGCGCTAAATGGAGCGCTCATGAAGCATCTTTTGTAGTAGGCACCCAAAATGAAAGCATACATTTCAAAATTAGCTTAACATGGCGCCTTTAAACTTTATATTTTGTTAGTCTTTTGAAATTCACTTTATGGCTCCTCCTCCTCTGTTTATCTGTGTCAGGGTAATAAAGGAGGAGTGTCCGTGCGTTTTTCCTTCTACGGCCACATGGTGTGCTTCCTGAACTGCCATCTAGCAGCTCACATGAACTACGCTCTGGAGCGTGTGGATGAGTTTGAGTACATCCTGGAGTCACAGGACTTTGACATCTCTGACACCCCAAATGTGCTGGACCACAAGTCAGTACACTCAGACACACACACAGGCTGTGAAATATATGCACTAATGGTTGTAGTACAGCAGGTATAATGAAGTCTCCATCACTCTCACACACAGGGTGGTGTTCTGCTTGGGAGACCTGAACTTCCGTATCGCCGACCACGGCTTGCACTTCATCCGCTCGTCCATCAACAGCGGGCGCCTTAATTTGCTCTGGACTAAAGACCAGGTGATGTGCAAGGATGAGCGCACAAACACATAGACAAAATATTGCACACATACTAATCTATTTCATGTTGCTGCAGCTCACCATGATGAAGAAGAAGGAACCTTTCCTGCAGGAATTTGAGGAAGGGCCGTTGAATTTTAAACCCACCTACAAGTTCGACCGTAACTCCGACACCTATGATACCAGGTAACACCTGAGACAAACAAATATATGACACGCAAACACTCAACACGTTTCTTCATCTTTGCTCTTGTTTCCGTTGGAATTTTTGGTACAGCACTCCAAAGACATGGTTGGGTTTTAAGTAAGACACGCTAATTTTTTTTTTTTGTGTGTTGCATGCCCCACATTCACTTATTTCTTAGTCACGGCACCATCTGTCCTCATTTCAGAATCTTTAGTTGGAATTAAATATGCAGCCCCTGAGACACACTGAGCAGGAAGACAAGCCCTAACGTGTATAGATGAAGTTGGGAGTAGCCCTTTCTGTGAGTCGTATCCATCCCTGACACCAGCTACATGTATGTGTCTCTCTCAGAAAGAGCACTGTGGCACTGCCCCTAACCATGTACAGACCCAGGCCCCTGCAGCGCTGCAGCACCACCCTCTTCTTCCTCCTCACCTCCCTCACCTGGGGGCTGCTCTCGGCCTGGTTGGGGGCCTGGTACAGGGAGCTAGACCCGCCAAGGTGGGTGTCTCTATAGATGTGAGGAATACTAGAGGGCCCTATTCTATAGAAAAGGCACCATCATGGTTGTATACAAAGTATACAACCTACGATCGCAACGTAACAGGAGACACTGACATAACACAAAGGGCTGATCTGTATTACAGAAATGAAGACGTCCTGCACCCTGCACCCCACTGCTTGTTCTTGCATATTGTGCATGTGTGGTGGCTTTATGTAGTAAATGTGCATGTACATCAAATGTAATACCAAGTCAAATGGTACTGTCCACTCCTAACATCCATTACTCCTCCACAGCATGCTACACTGTAGGTATAGGTCTGCGCTTCGTGTGTGTGTCTGGTTCATGTACTTAAAAGGAGACCTATTATGGGTTTTGTTTTTTCCTTCAGTGTTCATGTGTGTTCTTGCATGTAAAAGATCTTGAAAGACTTATGTGTTTTTTTGAGCATTAATGCATGTAAACCTATTCTAGTAATAACCCAAAATAGAATTAGGAACCTGACATGATATGAGCATGATATGTCTCCTTTAACAGCAATATAAGTGTTGCTTGTTAAATTGGCATTAATGGAAATGCGACTTATCAGGTAAGCAATGGAAACACAGAACTCTGCTCATCCTCACACTTGAAACTGTGCTGTCAACACTTGCCTTTGCTTTGCTCAGTGGCAAGAAGAGGAAACCCGCCTGGACCGATCGGATCCTCTGGCGCATCAAACCCAAACCCCTGCCATCAGAGGATGATGACGATGAGAAGGCGTCGACCTCCACTGATGATGGGCTCGATGAGTATCCACTCCTGGTCGCTCAGGACAAATACACCAGTGATATGAGCTACGGAGTCAGTGACCACAAGCCCGTCATCGCCACCTTCAGTCTGGAGGTGAGATCACACTCGCTGTAGGATGTGCGGTTTATATGACTCTGCCTCATCCCTACCACTAAATGAAGAGTTTGTTTTTCATCAGTTTCCCTTTTCCTCCTTCCTGTCTCTCTCACAGCTGAGGAAGTGCTTTGACATACCACTGGTGCACATTTCTCCTGTGGGCGTATGGAGCGCTGACCAGGATGCACTAATAACCTACACCATCCAAGAGGACTTCATGTCTTCCACATGGGACTGGATTGGCCTGTACAAGGTACAGACAGGACAGACAAAGAGAGAAAAAACAAACGATACAAAAAACGAGACAGATTTGGTCTCATGGGGTTGTATTTTTTCTGCAGGTGGGATTCAAGAGTGCGTCCGATTATGAAACCTTTGTGTGGGTCAGAGAGAACGACCTGCCAGAGATAAATGAAGTCATACAGGTAAAGTGCAAGTATGGCATTTGTGTCACGTTTGGACAAATACTACATGTGTATCAATGCATGCGTCATTCATTTGAATGTACGTGTGCGCATTATGGTTGCAGATATCAGTGGATAAGGATGAGATCCCTCTGCTCGGTGGACAGTATTTGTTGGGTTACTTCAGCACAAACATGCAGAGCATCCTTGGTCTCAGTGCTAACTTCCAGGTGAGTGTACCACTTTCACATCTGTAGTCATATTTTATAACGTATGTAAACCTAATTATTTTGTCTTTACTTAGGAAAATATTGTGTCATTTATGCTCCAAGACACATCACTTAGTTTTAAACTACCCATATTTGTTTTGATCTCGCAGATACTGGAGTCAAAGCGTGCCGTCATGGAGGGCCTCGTTCCTGAGAACGTCAACGGAGTCAACAAATGAGAACAAATTCACCTCAGTGCTGCATGGTGTTACTGGAAACGCACTCAGGATTGATTCAGACTTTCAAATGCCCCCAAGATCAGCTCCGTCATCTACTGGACAAGCTGGCACAATCATTAAATAGAGGCCACCACACTGTGCCATCACATGGACTGGAAACTTCAATTTGTCTTTTTCCAACTTTGCCTTTAAGGAATTCACCTTCAGTCTGTAAGGTTTATCATGTAACAACTCACCGTCCAGCTCATCCACATGCCTTTTTGTGCCTGTTGGAGCAGAAAGTATAGAAATATTTTTTTTTTTTAAATTGGTGGACATGTACGGCAGGTCAATACAGTCCTTGGTCAAATTGAATTTGAAAATACATTTGTTTCATGTTTTGTTTTGAGCTACATTAGTGCCAATACAGATATCTGCCAATGTTTACTGTATAGAGAAGTCTATGTTAATGCAGGGTGCTTTATTTTATCTGTACTGTCATAATGCAGAAAGATGCTAATCTGGTAATTAAATATTTAAAAGTCTCGCTATTATTTGAGCCATGCATTATTTGACCTAGGGGTCTGATAAAGATGAGAGAAAGATCAAAAAATAAAATGCACATGAGTGTGAGGATGTGGACGTCTATGCTCATATACTGCTTTATAACAAATATTTGTAATGTATTTGAGATGATATAGGCCTAATGTGTATCAGTGAACCGAATCACGAGAAAATTGTATTTGAAATTTACGTTGACAATAAGATATCAATTTATTATTTATCGATCTTCCTCGAAACATCTTAACTCAAATTGTTTTCACATTAGTGCAATACAGAATGCTTTCTTAATTCAACTGAACGATTTACTGATTGGATGTACAATACCGCAGCAATAGGAACACAATCAGTTTGTGCTTTGTGTAGTGGCATCATGTGATCCATTGAGCTGGAAAATGTCTCTCAAGTTAATCTGCGACCATAAAGATTTGTTTTTAAAATGTTTTAACAGGATTTCTGTTCTCTTTAGTAAAACAACCCAAAATGTTTGAAGTCGAATTAAAACTGAAAATCTGCAGCTGACTGTGAATGTTCATTGACATATAAGGCTACGTAAGATGCGGTTAATTTTTGTTGTTGCATTCATCAAAATCAAACGACATGTTTTCAGCTCCAGGGTCAATGAATAATCAGTGGGACAGTCATGAGTATGACTAGTATGAGGAGTTTAGGCAATTAACCTGTAACTCAGTGCAAAGTCAAATTTCACAATAGTCTATGACCTATTGCATCAACTATATTGTACACTACACCATGATGTCACACTATACTATGACATATGATAGTATTTACATCACACATATTTATTTTTCCTCTTGAATCTATATACTTACAACAGAGGATAAGTACTATTAGATCCCGAGTTGGCCCCTGTCCAGGAGGCACCGGACCAGCTCTCCTATAAAGGGTCAGCAGTGGACCTTTGAGCAGAAAGTTGAGGGGCTGGTAGTCGACGACCCAATGCCACCATCTTCCCACAACTGAAATGCGAAGTCGAGACTCGGCTCCCATCCTCTTATTCCCACATCCTTACGTATGTGGGGCGGCATGTGCCTCTGTCGGGAACTTCGATCACCGGCCTGTCATGGTTGCTGCAGTATGCCAGATCACCTTAGCCTTGACCTACAACTCAAGACACAGACCAGGGGCCACCTTTGGCCACTTGGGCACCTCTTTGTAGCAAAAAAGGCCCGTTGCTGCCTGGACAGTGAAGCAATCAAAATAGCATTGACTACACCACAGGGATGGAGCTACATCCCAGAGATACCGGGCCTGCTCCGGATCGGCTCCACACTGGATACAGCTTACTCTGTCTTGCAAGATAACACAAAGTCTGATTATGGGTTAACAGTTTTTGCAAAGCTGCTTAAGCATGTCTGCATAGACAAGCAAGCCTTTATCTAGAAATTTCTTTGGGAGCGCCTCTGAGTCAAAGAGGCCAGCCAGGGGGAACTTAATATAATTGGGGGAGTCGTCCCTGGGCTGGTTGCAGTCTTGTTGCTGGGGAAGAAGGCAGCATAAGTCATGAACCAGATTACTATGATCACTTGATCAACTACTCCCGACCAAAACAGGATTGAGAACACGCCCCACCCAATGCCCCAGAGGATATTGCCGCCAAGTTTGATCAACCAGTGCCTTCTCTTGCAGGGACAGGGTCATGGACATGAGGTATGCTAACAGGCCTGTTCCCATCAAAGCTTTGTAGATAGTGTTAGCTGTTCTAAGTGGGCTGTAAAAAATGGTAGCCATATAGAGGATCATCCAGAGCAAGAGGGCACCACCCTGACAAAGCCCTACTCTGCTGTGAAGATGGTGCTCTATACTGCGAGGGGGGAGATGGCCTGGTGCTCGGCCTCTCCGTGACCTTGGCCGACGGTTTAATCTCCTTCCTTCTTTTTTCCTCGTAGTGCTGATGCTCTAGGTCCCAACTCTTCACTGCATAGTCGATCTGTGGGACAGTAGTCTCAGCTGGCATCTTTATAAAGTTCACTTTACCCCTCCTCCCTTCTGTCACCATCCTCAGGGCCTTCACATACCTCGACGGCACCACCACCTGCTTCATCTCATGCCATATTCGAGATAGCGTCTTGCCCTGGTCTATTCCAGCTTGCGCTTTGGCCAGGTAAGCATCTTCGTTGTTGATGTCCTCAAGGCTCATAATGGCTTTGTGGTGGTTCCTTTCTGTCCACTGGATGGCTGGTTATGTGTGTTATCCACAGCCTCTGTGCATCCTCGTTTTCAGTGCTGCTTTCGACCAGGTTCCGCACGTCCTTCATATATTCCTTTTTGCCTTCTTCTGGCCTTTTACCCCGTACCAACGCCTTCAGCTTTTTAAACTCTACAAAGTCCTGCCCACCTGCCCTGACCCTAGCGGGTTCTGGGTCTTGGTCCGGCCTGGTCTTTTGGACTCCAGGCGGCTGCTGTTGCTGGAGTGGTTGGGGCATCCACCTCTCTCTCAAGGGCCTCCTGGTCTTTGCTCGGATTACCCCCCTTGAGATAGTGGATGACTGTTGCATCCCAGGTGCTTACTCCAACTCCCCTCAGGATCACGCTGCAGGGGAGCTTGTGGGTTGCTCCTGCTGCTCCAGCTCCCTCGACCCTCTCCTCGACCGAGTCCAGGGCCTCTGGATCCAGTTCTTTGCTTGGCTGCTGTCCGTCAGCCATGTCGTCTCTTTTGTCGCCTCGAGTCGCCTGCCTCTTAAAGCCTCTCTTCGCGCGTTGAGTCAGGGATGATCGGCAGACTGCTGGGCTATTCTGCGCCGTTGACCGGACTTGGCTCTGTGTCCTTCAACTTGCGTCAGCTACCACGCCCGCTTCCTGCAGGCGTCTGTGGTGACTCAGCTCACTCTGGCTGGTCGTCTGGAAATCCAGCTTGCTTCAGCGGATCCCTCTATCACTGGCGTTCGGCAGAAACCTCCTCCGTTGCACGCCTGTCACGGGTCGTCTCACAGATAAGCGGCTGGCTCTCCGCTGGAGTTCTTTATTCACGTTGGGTGCCACCTGTTAGATCCCGAGTTGGCCCCTGTCCAGGAGGCTCCGGACCAGCTCTCCTATAAAGGGTTATATCCCTAAACCTAAAAAGGTTGCTAAAAGTGGAAATTTCAAATAGGGATTTTTTTAAGCTGGTATTGAGGAGACTCGCCTAGCTTCTCACTGCCTGAATCCGAACGTCTACCCTGCTTCCTCTGGTCTAGCATCTGAAATGAATAGCCCTTGAGTCAGATACAGCCATCAGCCACGCCCGTTATGGCAGCTCTCCTCTTAATGATCTGTGCACTTGTTATGGTGCTAGGTTATGTTTTAGGGGCTTTTGGTCAGCCCTAAGGGACTGTTTCAATTTAGCAGGCTAGAGTAACTTTTAAGAACCTTTAAGTTTTACACACTTAACACCTGACTTTTACTTCCATCAGAAAAGACATAAAATTGATGTCCAGAACTTTGGCTTTAACTATATTATGTTGGTTTTATTGCATAGACTTTAGCAAGGGCGAAGCATACAGCTCAATTCTTTCAATCAATCAATTAATTGCAATCAATCATTATTCAAAAATATTTCTAAAATCTAAATCTTGTAAATAATAAATCAAGTTAAAAGAGCTGAGGTCGGTTATATTACTTGAGTAGAGAAGAGACGAAGAGGGTTTGGTCGTTCCATGGCTTGCCTCTCCCTTCCTGCTGGAAGCTGCTCGAAATCTTGAGGTAGATCCCAACAAGAGGGAAATCTTGTACTCCTCACAAGTCGAAACGTAATTCCCGCAGAGTGAACAAAATTATTCCAAATTTGAATTGTAATCCACAGCTTGTTGGTAAAAATGGTTAATCCGTTGTGCTCATAATCCCTCGGTTTGTTGCTGCTGAAGATTTCTTGTAATCCTTTTCGCGATGTTTCGGCTGCTCACGTACTCCGTCTCAGGTGTTGTTGCAGGGCTGGAGCTGGTGGAAGAACGGACTTTCGTCCATGCTCCTCAGTTTATATACTCTTGCTTCTGACAGTTGCTCTGCATTGTGTCCTTTTTAGGCAATTTCCCCAGCATCTCTCCATCCACTGTCTAATAATCCCCTTGATCAAAGGTAATGATCTGGCAATGCCGCGTTAAGTAATATCCACCTTACTCCTGAGGCTGAGGCGTGGCATGTAATATCCACCTTACTCCTGAGGCTGAGGCGTGGCCTTCCCTCTCGTCCTCCTGTTGCCGTGATCAGTGCTTTAACGTTTTCTTATGACCTCAGCTCAACACCATTTCTATAATGATTATCACTAACTTACTATATTGTAAAACACTGATTTGTAAAACATTGATTTCAATCACATTGTACATTCTTCACTAGTCTTTCTGCGTTTCTGTTAGGCCTGAGTGCACACTTCCTCTTTTGACATACAGTAGCCTCTGCTACTTCTCCTTTTTGCAAACTTTTAATACAATGTTCTAACATTCCCTTCATTATATTTCTAGCCCATAATACCCTGATTTCAAACATGGTTTACACATTTCACCTCTTGTTCACATACTTATAGCAAAACTCAACATTGAATCCTTCTTTGAAATGATTTTGAGGCCTAAGTGTGCACTTCCTTATTCCTCCACTGACTAAGTATTTCATCATTTCTGGCACCCTCACACCCTTGATACATTGTTTTAACAATCCCTTTATATTCTTTATATTAATACTATACTATAATAATAACTATAATAATATACTAACCTCTAATTCATTGATTTCAAACATCATTACCCATCCTTTTACATTTCAGAGTCAATACTTAATTCTCATTCTGATCCTCAGAGACAGAGTGACAGACAAAACTTTGAGTGCAGTGAGTTCCTCATCTAACACACACAGACCAGCTTGACTGTTACAATTTCCTCTGCACATCCTGCTCCAATGGCTAGATAGGATGACTTTCACACTTTTACTACTTTCTTGATTAATTCACGGCAAACATAATGCAGCAGGCAAAGCTTTAATATATTTCAGAATCATTTCAGGACTATGTGTGATGTCAGATGCATGGCAGGAGCATATGTATCTCAACTTTCCTCTCTATGTGTGTGTGTGTGTGCTATCTCTGGCAATGTGTGCGTGTGTGTGTGTGTATGCTCATACTGGTAATTTGTTAGACAGGAGTAAATGGATCTCAACTTTTCTGACAGGCCCCTAATATATGCTTTAGCGCAATCCCACAGTTTGAGGGGTGAAGTTTCAGGCGAGGTATTGGTGTCTAAATATTGCTTGAACTCTGCTGTGATGAAGGAGACAAAGTCCTTATTGAGGAGAGACTCATTGAGTCTCCATTGCTTAGAGCTTGGCCTGTTGCCTATATCCCATTCAAGTGCAACAGGTGCGTGGTCCGAAATAGTGATAGGTTGCATCTCGATATCCACTATCCTATACAGCTCATCCTTGGGAGTGAAGAAATAGTCATTCCTTGAATAGGACGCATGCCTACTTGAATAAAAAGTGAAGTCTCTTTTTCTTGGGAACTTGCTCCTCCATATGTCCACTAGGCCTGATTGTATGGATAAATGTTGTTGCAGGAGATTTAGAGCCTGGCTGCCGGTCCATTAATTGCGACATCACACAGTTAAAATCTCCTCCCGTCAGTCCGGTGCTATACTGTAATATTGTGTTAAACAATGTTCTGATGAAGCCTGGCTCATCTTCATTGGGTGCATATACGTTTATGAGGGACACTGCTGTTGTGACACGAACAAGATCTGAACCCAAAAGCGAAACCCGGACAAGCAGAGTTAGTTGGTAACAAGTTTTATTGTAGCTAGGTAGCTAGTCAGATGCAGGCGGGGGCTAAACAATAGCCGAGCTAGCGATGCTTCGCTGGTGACTCTCGATCGCGGTGGTAGCAGAGCCGTATTCTGTGGCACCAGAGTTTGGCCAGCCGGCCGAGACAGCTGGTGGGGAGACTCACAGTCAGGTCCTGGCGATATCCGACACCGTG
>OMLP01012512.1:0-16575 GCA_900302685.1 Spondyliosoma cantharus
GATTCAAAAAAGTGTTGAACTTTTTACTCCACTACACTTTAAATTACTAGTTACTTCACAGATTAACGTTGTTGCACGAGGTCACCGCCCGCCAACTGTGGCCTGTTACCATGGCAACAGACCACATGGGTCATAAAGGGGCGGAGTCAAACGGTCCAGTCGCCCTTTTTCTTTTAGAGGACCAGTCTGTAAGCTTTCATGATCATGTACACACACACGCACGCACGCACGCACGCACGCACGCACGCACGCACGCACGCACGCACGCACGCACGCACACACACACACACACACACACACACACACACACACAACACATACCCTGAAGATGAAAGGAGAAGAGTAGCTCCATTACCTGCATTACAGCAAGTTGCTCAGACCAATTGACAACAACAAAATGTCCCAGAAAAAGCATTTTTTTTCTCCCTGAAATTTGAGTGCTGTACTTACATCTAACTTCATTTTTATAGACCACAGCCTATTTTCTTCCATCTGGAGTGTGGCACCCAGGAGGGCATTTGATATCCTCCCATGCACCATCAAAGTGGACAATATGCCTCTGTGACAGAAGAGCAAATCCGTGTTTTCTTGAATTCATCCAGCTTTTGAGAGATTAATTTTGTTATGGAAAGTCTACATTTATGTGGTATCATTGGCGGGTAAGGAGCTCATGCAGCAATAGGGAAGGTAATGTGACAAGAGTAATTACAAAGAGTGTGTGGCTGGCGTGCCTGCATTGTTATTGTAAAGTTACTAAGCTTGGGCACATCTGAAATCCTTCTGCACATAGGCTTGCTCATGTGCACCTGCTGTCTGAGCATGATGATCCACTTTTTGTCTTAATGTTGTAAGCTGTTTAAAAAGCTATGTCTCATTGAGAAACTCATCACTTGAATTTGTAGATAGAGGATCACAGGCTTCACTGGCTGACGAAATTATAACAGATGTTCTCTGCTCATGCAAGTTGTTAAAGTGATTTCGTGGTTCCTGAAAAAGTGAGTACAATTATTCAAGTGCTTCAAGTTCTGAGGAACTTTACTTTAGAATTTCCGGTTCATTCTGCCAATATTGCACTTTTTATTTTACCACATTTAGCTGACTACTAGATACTTTGGATTTACACACAAAATAGATACGAACAGGATAAATGTATAAACAGATTAAACTCTACATACTTAATTATTATGTCTGCTTATACCTACTAAGGTTGGGTTTTCATTTGATCACCCAAAAATATCTCACAAAAATGAGTTGTATAAGTTTTATTTTGTTTCACAACAAAATCTATGAGGAAAGTCAATGAAAGTCAATTGCTGTTTTTGGTAGCAAGTGAAAGAAAAACACATTTTAACACTATTTTTCTTTTTCAAACACAGTTGTTGTTTGTATTTGTGGCTATGTTAGATTAATAACTGTCATATGAAGATGGTGAAACAAAGTAAACTCTAAACTGTTTTACAAAAAGGCTTCTTTCCACAGACTGTGACACTCCTCAATTAATTCTCAGCACTCCACCACAAGAAACAGTTTTGATTTGATAACATATCTGCACTGCATAAGTTAAAATCTGATCGGGTGAGAGGCAGAAATATCTTCTCTGTTTATGTTGGTCATATAGAAGCATTGACATAAAATTGAGAATGCTTTATAACCAAACTCCTTGTAGTATATTGAAGTAAAGGATCTGAATACATTTTCCACCAATTCATATAAGGTACAACAAAAAGAAAGCTGAAAGGGAAAAAAAATACATTGAGGGTATATGTGCATATTCTTTTATAATTGCATCCTGAAGGAGAGAAATGGCACATCATAGCTTTAAGGCTGTAGGTATTCTATTGGAGAGGATCACAATAGCTTTCACTGTTCTCTCACTCTATTGGGTAACAAGAATTTAGAAAGCTTCCACAAACTGGTTGCAGGTGGAAAAACGGTTGTGTTTCCTTAGTAAGAGATGTGAAATATTAACAAAATATGAATGTATGCTCATGGAGAGCCCCATTCCAAAATTGCTTGGTAAATGAATCGCTTGGATTCAGGTTCCTTAATAATTCATCATTCTAATAATTTCAAACACCCAAAATTATCTCTTGAAAACTGAGTGCACAGACACGTCCAAGAACATTAGGATTCATGGCAATATAAACACAAATTCAAAGTTTTGATGACATGCAACATCTCTTTTATTTATTACATTTATAATATATACATATAAAACAAGATCTCCATTTTCAAAATTTGTGTAGACAAATAGAATAGAATAGAATAGAAAATAATTATTTTGTTGTCATTGTAGGCTCAGCTTACAATGAAATCAAAGATGCATCTCAGTCAGTACAATACAAACAGGCAAAACATGAAAACATACGAAAATATTTATTTTTTGCTTTGTATTAAATGTGTGAACTCATATGCTCACGGCTGAAGCAACCTGAAACTGTCCTTACATAGTTTTATTTATATTACATTCTCATTCCTCAGTTCCAGTGCTGGAGTCTAATTTCTGTGTACTTGTTTTCATCACTTACCTCCATTTTCCCACATTCTACAAAACAAACAACAACAAAGCTGTTTTACAGAAAAACGGTCTATAAATCATGTAAGAATATAGGTGTGAAGGTGATCAAAATGAGCTAAAAAGTGTGAAATGCTGGTATTTTTCAGCTATGCTGTTCACAAGGCACAAGGCCAAAAAAACCTATAATGGCCTCTGGAAGTTACTGACATTAGTCTGCCAAATGCTTCTAAATCTTTACGTTCCAGCCACGCTTCGCCTAAATGCTTAAATCAACTCCTCGGAATTGAATTTTCAAGCCTTCAAATGGCTAATTTGTGCAGCAAGTGCTTTCAGCATTTTCTCAGCAAATGAACGGTGGCTCTAATCATAAGAGCATGTGGCCTCTCCACACCCACCCATGAGACAGCCGTGTGGACGGGGAGAGAAACATTTCCGCTTAACCACTTAAATGAATATATCAAGAAACTAATTTGCCATTTTAATTGCGTGATTTAGGAAGACGCTACTTCACTTGCCCCTCTTCCATCTTGGTTGATTTCCAATGTGAGCGCACATTAGATTGATCTATGAAAGACTGCAGAAATCACAACACTTAAGTCTTTTCATTTCCCTCCCTAATGAAATAATTGAAATTCCTGTCAGTGTCTGCACTTAAGCCACACACAAACATTGCAGGCATGCTGTGTAGCTGAATGAATCATGAATGGCTTGTTTTTATCTTTTCTTGCTTGTCGCATGTTCTTTTCTTTGCCTTCTACCTTTTTCTTTTTTGTCTTCCAAAAGCTACAGATTCATTCCATCTGTCAAGCCCAGAAATAGATCAGCACATCCATTTTGCTGAGATTTGCCCGTCCCATTAAGTGATTGCTTGTAGAAATGGCAGGGGACATTTCTTCTGATACGTTCCCTGAAATAGCGCTGGCAGACATTAAGGACATATTATTGAGTCCCATTTTCTCCCAGCCACAAGGATATCCATTAGAGTGGCACACAGTCCTAAATTTTTCCATTTTCTCCCTCACCAAACTTGACTTTACACATTATTTCGGCCTCTGTTTTGTAATTTGGAGCCACAAATTATATCAGGGAAAAGCCATCTCGTAGCATGTGGCTCCTCTTCCCAGGGCTATTTGCCAAGACTTGATTCTGAAGTGTCAAAATGGGCCCATCGTTACAGGTAATCATGACTGACAGCAGGGTGCTTAAAAGTCCATACAAGTTGGCCCACACTGGAAACTTTTTTGTGTGTGTGTGTGTGTCAGACCTGTGGATTTTGTTTTGATTCCTGTGCACAAACAGTGACTTGCTTTCGATGCTTTACAGACAGAGAATATTTCTTTGTATCTGTATTTTCTGAAACACTGATAGATGGTCAGATTTTGCCTTTACACTTTAGAAACTGAATGTAAAGAAGGATTAAAAGAAGATTGTAAATTCCAGATCACATAACTAGACCCCATTCAGTGCATATGTGGATTAAGAAGAAGAATGTTATCTAATCCAATTAAATTAGAAACGGCAAAGATAGTAACTGAGGCATTGACGTGAAAGTGGGACGTTCCTACAATTACTTGCACTCAACCTCTAGCTTGTTTGTGTCTCTGTTTGAAATAAAGCTCATTTGAATTTTCCTAATCTTATAAATTGCTTCAAAGTAGTACTTGTAGTAGTAGTAGTTTTGCTGGCAATATAAAGTTAATTTTTAAGTGTTTGTTATGTTTGCTTAAATCTGCAGTAATCATGGTATGGAGGAGTGGTTTTGCTACATTTTACTAATAGTAGTATCTCAGGTAAATTTGATTGATGATGTCACAATGGTAATGTTTTCTGGCACATAATTGCAGCATGAAATTGTTATACCTGTACATCCCTAAATCCAGCATCTACACATAGACAAACAACATTACCACAACTTATGAGAGGTTATCTCATGGTTACAGTTGTTTCATATTGAAGATAAAACTGTGTTTCTACTTCACACAGGTTTGACATGGTTGAATGCATTACAATTGTATGTGTATGTATTAGCAAAATTATGTCCACTTGATCATGGCCTCATTGTGTTGCTCACTCATAAACTACAGGGTATTGCCCTATGATAAACACAATAGATTGTAGAAAAAAATACATTCAAGACCAGATCCACCAACAAACAGGTCAAGCTTTTTCACAGTGTTATGGACAGCACAATCACAGAAGCATCAGAAGGCAGCTCAAAGGCCACAGCAGCCCCCCACTGAGGTGACATTCTCATCGTGCCTTGCCCATTAATTCTGTCATTGTTGCTGCCCTGGCCTCCTGGAGTCCTATCAAAGACTCAATAACCACTGCTTAACCAAAGCCCATTGCCAATTCCCCCAATCCCTCTCTTCCCTCTCACTCGCTCTCTGCTATAAACCATCTGACAGCATGCTGGTGCGCAAAGCAACTGCCTTTCAATTCTACAAGACTGGGTTGAAAAGGCCATTATTACCCTGTAATTGTGGGAGTCAAACCCAATTAAGCAAATTTGTATAGGGGCAGATGCCCACCCCCACCCCTCCACACTTCGTTTACCCTTTTCTCAGTTAGGCTGATCTCTGATGTGGGCTGAACATAGAGCGACTCGGACTGCCTGCTGAGAGGGACATGTTGCTTATTGAGTTCTTGCTGGTCATTTGCTTCCTCCAAGTGAGCAAAAAGAAAAACAGAAAACTGCTACCTCATCTGCTGAGGCCATGGGAAGAAAAATGAAAAAAGAGGCGAGCAAAAGCCATTCAATTTACAGGGAGAGCAGTGAGAAAAGAGGGGCTTAGGCCTGTTCGGTTGCTCCAGCGGGAATCCACACAGTAGCGAGGGACTCTGACTCCAAGAGCAAATGCTTCAGGCAGCACGCCACCCCCCAAGTCTAATACTTCCTGTCTCTGTGAGGGTTGGCTCTGACATTAGGAGAGTAAAACCAAGGCATGTTCACGCTTACATGGATAAATCTGAAAATGCATCTGATTCTCTTATTGTCTTTCTGACCCACTAAGCATCTGTATCATCAAATTGTAGCATTTGGATTCATTTTTAAATCTGATCAGGTTATAGTAAGGTAGTGAGTTAATCAGACGGAATTTATTTAGGGTCATATAGTAGCTTTTTATATATATTTAATCTTCTATAAATTCACAACTTTAAGTCACAAATGTGTCTTACTGGTTAATGTTTTGTATTTCTCACATACAGTTAGTTAGTCGCTTAACTTCATGTCAGAAGGATTCCCTTTTTGTGATGTGTCAAATTCAACACGTCTGTAAAACTAAAACATTGTTAAGTAACCTTGCACTTGTTCAATGTTATTCTCTGTGATGAGGTTTGGCATTTCTTTATTTCGAACATCGAAAAGCAGCAGAAGTCTGGCATTATCACAACAGGATGTGGCATCCACTTTATATATTTCATGGGATTTTATCAAAATGCTAATGTTTGTTACAAACATCTTCATAAAGACTGAAAATAAAGTTATATCTTCCCAGTCATACCTGAAGATTTTTATTTCGCTTCAAACATTATTTAAGCAGAAGATGTTTGCCTCATTTTGAGTGAAACAGGCATCTCACATCTTTTTTACATCCAAAAAGAAGTAATGCACATAAATAGGGTGTGAGTTGGACTCACAGTCACATATGTGCAAAATAAAATGTTCACCTCCCATACACATCCTTTCTATGTGAGCAATGAGTCAAATAAAACATTTACATCATTAACATTATGGCCTCACATCATGCACTGCCCTCATTTAGCACTGGCATTCACGTAGCTAGGTGTGACTGTGCCCTCAGTAATGGGGTATGTGATTGGCTGAAAAGTGAGGGGTGGGTGACTGGTGGTAATGAGAAATTACATTTGCCCTTTTTTACACAGAGATCGTGCCACAACAAACCCCCTTCACCCTTGTTTAAACAGAACAACCAAAAATGGTATGATGCTGTCCTAGTGTGTGATTTTAGGCAATCTAGAAGCAGAAGAGGCACGACATGTAGCAGCGCTCTCGAACATTCTCTAACCGCTTGTACAGGGTTGCAGGCTGATCAGTTTGCCAAAAGGAGAAACTGCTATGTTGTTATGCTACTAGCATGCTGGTGCTACACATGATCATTTGTCCACAAAATAATGGTAAACGACCTATGTGTTTTTATTTTTTATTTTGAGTTTCACGTGTGTTTTAAATTGTGAAACATAGAGCTACACTGCTGTTGTATTCCTTCTGCAGCATTTAGGCTACTAAATAGCATGACTCAGCATGTCAGTCCTACAGTCATTGTCTGCATCCACAGATGACAAAAAGTATTTTTAGCCAGTTTAGGTGATTGGTGGTATATATATATATATATATATGTATATATATATATATATATAATACACACACATATCACACACATATCTACAAAATGTACACAGTTTAATCATATGATTATGAATCATATGATTATTAATTTCATAATATCCTTTATTTACCCTAATGATTACAGGATGGCCACATGGCAAAAACAAAGGTTTTTAATCTGATGTGCAGTGTGGCAGTTACTGAAGCCACGTCAGCAAGTTCTGGACTAATATGGAGGCCGTGAACAAGCTGGACAATGTCAGTGTTCACCCCTGTGGGTATCGCATGAATAAGAGCACTCATCCAGTTGATTTAAATGTGTGTGATCTCACGCCTCTTTCACTCCCACCTTTGTTGCCTTCAGAAAGGACAGGCCATAACGGGTCAGTGGACACACAAACCCGTTAACAGGCTGCGTATGTGCTTGTGTGTGGTGGATGGAGAAGGGGGATTTGGGCTGGTTTTGAGTTCCACCCCTGTTGAGTGTACGCACACTGGTTTTCTTTCTTTCTTTTTTTTAACCAGGATACACAAAGCCCAGACCAGAACCCTGGAGGTGCACGGACTCATGGGGTTCTGAATAATCCTGGCTTCTTCCACATCCCAAATGCACACCAACTCGACTAACCTTCCTACTTTCATGGGATCCTACTCTATTTTTTTTTCTAAACCTCACTGATGTTCGAATGCTAATGTTTGTTACAAACATCTATATAAGACTGAAGATTGAGTTATAGCTGAAGATTTCCTCCTTTGACTTTTATTTCAGTTTATTTCATTATTTAAGCAGAAAACACACTTATTTTGGGTGAAACAGGGTTGGGTGCCAGTGCGAGTTTAGATTATTTGCTTATATTCTTTTGTTGAAGAAAAGTACATGGTGCATCTCACATCTGTGTATATCATTATACACTAATAGTCTTATTGTTATTATTGAGCTTTTCTATTTTTATTTTGCTATATCATTGCATTTTCTTTTATTTCTAGGAAATATAATTAATAGTATTGTATCATCCTAGTGTGTATTTAAAGTGTATAGTATAGTAATTAGACTTCTTTTGCACAATCTATATATTTTTTATTTATCTATAACTATCATATACATATAACTATGTAGTATTAGCTGTGATCATGTAAATGTTGTATATTGCTTTTTTAATTGTAACCTAATATCTTAACAAAAAAATTACTGTATATTAGAAGATCTGTACATGCATAAATGTCTGAATACATTCACCCCCTCGTTTAAATGCAAATAAACAACTTGTGGACCACAATATCATATCTAACTAAATATCTGTGTCATGTAATGCCTCATGATTCATATAAATACATGACCACTGCACATCATGTTTACACTGCAAAGCTCATTCACTGCAGCCTGACCTCTCCTCTTCAGACATATTAATTACTGTTCACAGTAATTCTCAGCCTGCTTTCCATGTGTAAATAGCCAATTAATATACCCGCAGATGTCTTGATTCACTCCCATGGTTGCCACCTCTGTCAATCAGGGCATAATGGCAACTAGGGAACAAATGCAGCACTTGGAGGGACAATTGACGAGGCCATAAGTCAGTAATTAAGCAGCTCATAAGGCAATCTCATTAATTATCCCCTTCACTGGTTGTTACATTCTCTGGACGTCCTGATTACATGTTTATTGACTCTGAATCCTATGACAAAATGTTCCTTGCCCCACTTCCTAATGGAGTCTAAAAGAGGAGTCATTTACAAATGGCTTTATTAGGCAGAGTGCCCACATAGACCTTTAAAATGTTACTTGAAAATGCAATTTCACCTGTCGTTCGCAGGAGGCTTTCATGCACTTAAGCAGAGGTCATACAAACAGCAATGCAATTAGCAATCTCCCTTTTACAGAGTTGGCTGATTTGAAAAGTGTTACACACCTTTTTTGCTCCATTCAGCATTAATCATTCATTTTCAGGGGGAAATTGCCAGGCTTATGAAATACAAATCACCATTCTGGATGGCCACTGCATAAGGCTCCTTATGGAGCAGGTTTGTTAGACATACATGGGGAGGGGTGAAAAGCTTTGTATCATGTGTTAACCTACTGTAATTAGAGGGCAGACTAATGATTTTCTTTGCTGGGAAGAATTAAGTGACTCAAGCAACACTTTGAAAGTCACAGGTGTACTTAGCTTTTTCAGGTTTAAAAAGCTTGAAAGCATCAGCAAAGAAAAAAAACAACAACATTGCAGTTATTGAAACAAAAGTTATAGATAAATATGAATATCTATACATTTATGTACGAGAAAATTCTGGAGTGCAGTAGCAGAACCTCACCTAAGCAGTCCAGAACACAGCAATACTAACTATTAGCAAATTCCTTGTGCAATGAAAGATCCTCTCAAATTCTGAAATTTGCCAAACCTACTCCAAGCCCATCCCATCTCACGTCGAGCCTCTCAGCTTGACTCTAAATGCAGATAACGAAGAAATGGAAAAAATGGAGGCCAAATTGACCCTTTCACAGCGTGTAAAGTCCGTTTGTATGGGTACCTGGAGTGACTGTCCCCCTCCCATCAATGAAATAATTTAAGAACACATTATACTCCTTTAAAAGGGCCCATTTGTCAGGCCAGGTGACTCTTAAAAGACCCCGTGGATTAGAGACGCCCTGCATCAGGTACTTTTAATTCAGCCACAATCGATTTGACTTAGGCTGCTGTTGTGTTGAGAGTGAATATTAAAAAAGGGTATTTCAGTTAAAATGTCTCTTGTGCATAACGTCAATAAAAATGGATGGGGGGCAGACAGAGTTGGAGACCGTACACTCTGTGCTGCAGTTCCAGTAATTTGGCAGAATCTGCACAGGATTTCTTCTAAATAGACAAATTAATAACAACAACAATAATAGTAATAATAACAATACTACTACTACTACTTTGAAGCATTATTTTGCATCCATCAATCCATTAGCTATACCCATTCATCCTTTAGAGGGTCTTGTTAAAGAACTATATGGAAAAATAATCAATGTACTTATTAGTGGATTATGTCAGTCACTAAATGATCATAGGCATGTATGACTATAAATTGTTGCTACTGTATTTAATGAAACCAGTCCAATCTGTGAACCTTTCACTACCTACATGTAAATACATTTCCTATATTAAATAATAAATAATCAGAACTTCATTGTAAACATGGGTCTATGTTTATATTGTCAAAAATAATGTACAATAATTACACATAAAGTTATCCCCTACATATAATTCATAAGAATCAAATCTATAATAACAGATTATACAGAAATATATACATGCACATGCATGATGAAACCTGCTTCAGTGGTCTGACCGAGGATGACAGAGATGGACACAGCAAACACATTTGCTTTATAATAACCATGTTAGTAAATGGCATTAATAGTTAATTAAACTTCAGTTAAAAGTTATTCCACTGTAAACAAACAATGAAATGCTTTCTAAACCATTTTTTAAGCAATTGTTTATTGTAAAGTTGTAACTAATCTTTATAATACTTAGTGACTCGACACTGTGTATTTCATCTATAAACATTATTTGGATGACCATTATAATGATGTAACTGATGTTTCTAAACCTTTAAAATGACAAAAAGCAATCAATCAACTGATGCTGCACAACAAATTACAAAAGACAGACTACCTCCACTAAGGAGGTTATGTTTTCACCTGTGTCCATTTGTAAGTTGGTTGGTTTGTCAGCTGGATTTCACAAAAACTTCTGAACGGATTTCCATAAAGCTTGGATGGAGGATTGGTCATGGCCCAGAATGGACCCCATTAACTATTGGTGCGGTTGTGGTTGTGGATTTTTTTTTTCTTTAAAATTGCGATATAGGGCTGACACTTTTATATTTGAGCAATGCATGGATTTGATGGAATAAATCTGGTATATTTAGTCAAGTCAAGTCTGTTTTATTTATAAAGTATCAATTCACAGCAAAAGTTATCTCCTCACAATTGGAGCAGGCCAAAACTATACTCTTTATTTGGTGGGTGGTATCTATGAGTGGATATAAACAAAAGAGTTGCTCACTCCCAATTGGATTGAGTCCTGTTGTCACTCTCAAATTAATTGACATGTATTTAAATATGGACAAACACTATACTAGCGCTGCAGGCTATAGTGATATTCCATTGCAGTTTGAATGAAAATTCATGGGAATGCTAATTTTTACATTACAATTTTTTTCATTGAAATCTTTTGATTAAAATCATGATGATGTGACAATTGTTGGGGTTTGAACACAAATCTTACCTTAATCAAAAAACTGCAGCTTCTGAAATTTGGATATTGCACTAGACAATATTGTGATTTTGATAATATTTCAATTAATCGTGCAGCCCTAGACTACACATCAGTAAAGTTTTCTCTGCTCTGTTTAATGGTAACAGAATTGTAAAAGCACGGCTGTAATGCTGTTAAATAATGAATAAAGCATAGGTCCAGCATTCAAAATGCATTGTGGATGATTTGCCTTTGAAACAAAAGGAGGAGAAAAACATTTAAACTCACACAAAATCAGAAAAAGACTGAAAAGAGGCAGGACTGACTGATCTGTTCAAAGATTTGTAAGGGAGCTCTAACACTCAGTCTGCTGTTAAGTGCTCCAGACAAACTCAGGAATCAGCATAGTTGATGCATAGCTATGATTCTAACCTGTCAATGTATCCCCCATACAAAGTTATATTAGTTTTTCTTTAACTGATGATATGTTCAAAAAGAGTTATTGTGGCATCACTGTGTGCCAAGTAGTTCATCCTTGACATTTTCCTGAACGATATAATATACGGCTCTGAAATTCTATGGGCCTAAAGGACAATGTCTTGATATGTTTTTTAACTTTCATATTATCCTTGCGAATGCACTGCAAATAATATCCGTCATGTTCCAGACATTTTGGCACAAACAGCTTGGTTTTGCATGCAATTTGAAGCACATTTGTCATCCACACTCCTGCTTATCTGCCTTGGATGTCGTGTTTTCTCTATCTGTTTGTCAGAGAGTGGAGGTACGCGTCCACTGAGCGAAGCAGTGATTTGGCATGTTAGTGAGTGTGTTGAGGCTAATCAGACAGAGGGGCCACTGTAATGGACAGAATCTGGGCAGAATCACAGCTAGACCTGCCGCTGTAGGGAGCGGGTAATACAACTAATTTGTCCACTGTCTTGGCGACCGCATAAACGGAAATGGGGTCAACAAAGGTGCAGGCGACATCAAATGAACAGCTGTTGCCTTTCTCATTGTAGAGCTGCCAAAGAGGAGAATCTCAACAAAGCTCAGCCCATACCCCCCACCTGCTTATTGTGTAAATGCAGAAGAATGTATGTATAAATTAAGGGCAGGACCTGCCATATTACTTTTGTTCTTCATTTCTGAAGTCTGCCTGGCATACTGTGGGAACACATAGTGCTGCTGTGTGATGAAATGTGCATAGGGTTACTCAGATTCCTTTATTGGCTGAGGTTTGTGTATTGGTTGTGATGGCGAAACAATTGGCTATTATAAAGATGCCTCTTATAGACATTGAAAAGGCTGGAGGGAGCTGTATGAAGTGTGGGTGTTTGTGTATGTATTAATGCAGATATTATGGTCCACTTTCTGTGAGCTCTGAGAGTTTGTTGTCCCATTTTTCTGTGATTGGACTGGTCTAATTCTAATCATAAAGAACAGATGTATGGCACTTGATTTCACCAGCATGCTGGCCTCTATGTAATTTCAACTATGTGAGCTCTAAAATGTGTACCTAAGTAGTCATCAAACTCTGCACATACTGTATCATATCATATAGTACTAAATCAACTCTCTGTGCCTTCACTTATAAATAGTCATATGTGTTTGTAGTTTAACAGGCAAAGTAAGGTAGTGAGTGCTTATGTTCTTTTGTTGGCTTTTATTTTCTGTTTGATTTTGGTTGGTTGGATAAATCTGGTATTCTATATGCATTTCCTAAACGGGCATTTCCTGAATGGGCTATTCTTCAGCTGCAAGTTGCTGTAAGCATTATTATTATTATTTTTCTAAATCAAAATAAGCATTAAATACCTTTATATTCCGGAGTCAGTAATCCATGGTAATGGACAAATGGCCAAATGAATATAAAACTGTAAAATACTGTTAGAAACAATGCATTCTGGGCAATATTTTGAGGCATCTTGCCATTTCCTATAAACATTTCATACTGTGAATAGTGTTGCATTCTGGGTGTGATAGTTAGATCAGGCTCCTACCGAACCATACTGTATGTCTGGAGGAGACACGCTAAACATGAAGTCATGAAGCGAAATTTGGACTTTTTGAGGATTACATTGCCCTCTTTTTATGAGCAAACAATACAATGATCTTAAATAATTTTATCTGTCCGGCAATATCATATTTAAACAAACTGCCACTCAGCAGTAATGTTAACTCAGCTAGCTTGCAGCACTCTCATGCAGTCCCCTTAGCTTGCCATGCTGTGACTAGAGGATCATGTTAACATTACAGCACATTAAGGTAAAGTTGATTTATTATTGTTGAACTGTATATAATGTCCTGAATAGATAAAATAAGATTCATATTAATTCATTAATTCATATGTTACTTATGTAAAAGAACATTGATAGATTACTATAATATTGGATTATTATTATTATTATTGACATTCTAAGAAGCATCTTATTATCCTAACTGGTCAATTTCGAGTAGGGATGTCAGTTTTGGTTAATTTAGCTTTCGATAGCCCAACGCCTACTTACTGTTAACTAACTGATTAATATAAGAAGAAACGCAAAATGATGTGTCATACAAGCGGCACTGTCATGATCCCGGTTTTTGTGTTCTTGTATTTAGTATTTTATTGTGAAATTGTGCCCTGTGCCCATGTGTGTCATATCTTCCTTTTCAGTTCCCCCTCCTTCCAGTGTTTTTCCGTTCCTTTCCCTCACCTGTCCTTTTCTTACCTCACTCCACCTGTGCATGATCTCCTAGTTAGTGTGTCTGTAGTCTTTGTTCTCCCTCATGTCTTTGTCAGTTTGTTCTGTGTTTGTCCCTTGTTCCCACCCGCATCATCACTAGTGTCTACTAGTGTCTCCTCATGTCTCTTTGTGGTATGTTTCTGTTTTTTGTTCCTTGTGTTTTCTTTGATTTGTACTTTGCTTTTGTTTGCACTTTGTTGAAGCAGTTTTTGGTTCCTACTTTTATCTTTTCTGACTCCGTTTTGGTTTGCCTGGAACCTTGGTTTTTGTGTTTCATTTAGCTTTGCTTAAATAAAGCCTGCTTTTTGTTCCCCAACCATGCCTCCTGTGTGTTGTCTGCACTTGGGTCCTCACCTTGTTTGCCAAATTGTAACAGGCACCTTCCATTTCGTCCTTTGCTCCATTGACCCAATGAGTCACTGGACCCTCAGTCAACACTGATGAAGTTAGTTGTGAAGTTAACGTTCCTTTGTGAGAGCTGTCCAGCAGTCTGAAGTGCTTTTCCATATGTTTAGTAACAGTTGCTCTTGATGTCGTAACATACATACTTGGCCTTGAGGTAGTGAACTAGCACTTTGAATCGCTCGCCCTTTACCATACTAATATCTCCTCAGCACATCACACAATGCTAATATTTCTAAGCTGAAGAGCAGCGTCATACATAATAACTTGCATTTGACTTCTGGAGGAAATGTTTCCACTCTGAGCTTCTGGTGCGTTTCACTATTTACCTCAGACGGCTCTAGTAAATCCATTAGCAGACAGTGGCCCCATTCAAACTGCCTTTTCAAGGCGGGAATCTTGCACTGATATTCCACTTTGCTCTCAGTGTGAAAGCTAGGGGGAATAGGGGGACAGATTGTTCCACCTAGACAACATTTGTGTGAATGGGTATGCCTTCAGTACGGAACAGGGGTGTGATGTTCTGATTACATTTTAAGTGGCCGACCCACAACTGGGGATTTAAAAAGCAGCTGGCAGCAGGAGGCAGGCATAATTTGGTTGAGAAAAATGGTGAAGAAGATGTCTAGAAACTGTGGAGACAACGGTGTCCGCCGGCTCATTTCTCTACATGAGAACAAAGCAACTGGCACTTCTCTGGACAGCATGGGATGGCCCATTTCTTTAAAGGCTGGCAAAAAGATGACAAGAGCGCAGCTTTGCAAGAGACAAGACGCAGGTCATGAGGAAGCTGAAGTATCTATAGAATAAATAACACCAGGTTAACGACCACAACGGCAGGAGTGATCAAGGATGTTTAGACTGGCCATATTTTTACCTGTGCCAGTCTATCTGGGGGACCAGCCACTCAGCTAATCCGATGTCCCTAGTGAGCAACAAGTCTGCTCCTGCTGAGGACTTTCATGAGGCATCTCCCACCTATAACAACAGCAGCATGACCACCGAAGTTAGAGGCCTCAAAACTGACAGCAATAAGGTAGGGGCCCCTATCATGACAAACCATGTAAAATTTTCTTTTGTTTCTACTTAACATGTTTTTCCTCTGTGTGCTTTTCTGTGTGTTTGCCAACAGATAGCTGTCTCGATAATGCTTGTATTCTATTGTCCTCTATCTTTTCTGCAGCCACAGAAAAGGCAAAAACTCAAATCAAATCAAAGGCCCAGGTGGTCAGCAAGGAGATAAAGGAGCTTATGTTTGCCATGGACTGCAAGGATGAGGAGTGAGAGAGCCTACTCCACGAGGAGGACCTGAGAAGAGACGTGCGGGAGGTGGAAAGAGAGGCAGGGGAGGCCACCAGATGGGAGCGAGGTGAACAGAAGAATGTGTTCAGCACCAGGACATCCAGCGGGAGATGCAGAGCCAGGCCTCAAATCGCTTCTGACCTCATTGTGCTGGTACCAGCTCCTGCACCGCAGTGTCCAGTGCCCCAGACCCCAGCAAGGAACTACTGGGGCTCCTGCCCCCCCAGAGACAGTAGCCCCATTCACACTGCCGTTTGCATGCAGGGATTCTGCGACAATTCTCCACATCCTCCTCTGTGTGAAAATTTCAGATGCGGCGAGGGGTGAAATTTCGCTCCGGCGCTGATCTGCCTCTGGAGGTAGTTACAGGGCTAGGGATGGGAATTGATAAGAATTTAATGATTTCGATTCCATTATCGATATTGCTTATCGATCCGATTCCTTATCAATTCTCTTATCGATGCTCATTGGGTGAGGGAATAAGTACGAATTTGTTTGTGTGTATTAACTCCCTTTAATATCTGATCAGAAGATGCAGCACAGAGTAAACACAAATTATGTGTAGCAACCTCAGAACAAACCTACAAGTAGGTGAGCTACTTCTCAAAGTAAAGTGCAACTGTAATTATGAGTTGTTGTCACTGCCCTCCAACTTTCCTCCAAACTTGCTCAAAGTTAATTCTCCTGTTTTTCTATTTTTCTTTAAATCTTCAAGCTCCATGTTGCACTGAAGCTACACAATCAGTGATGCCGCTATCACGTTACTAATCTGACCACTTTTTTCAGTAACGAGTAATCTAACGCATTAATGTTTCCAAACCAGTGATCAGATTAAAGTTACTTATTCAAGTCACTGTGCGTTACTATTATTTTTGTCATTGTCCTTTGCAAAAATAGATATTTTCGCTTTCTTCTTGCGAGTGATGTCACGTATGCCACAAATCACGTTTTCAGCATGAGGACACTCACGTGTCACACCACGCAGCGACACAAACACACCTCGGCCCGAGATTCGGGTTGGGTCGGGTCGGG
>OMLP01012513.1:5181-15548 GCA_900302685.1 Spondyliosoma cantharus
TGTGTGTGTGTGTGTGTGTGTGTGTGTGTGTGTGTGTGTGTGTGTGTGTGTGTGTGTGTGTGTGTGTGTGTGTAACACACTATGAGTCACCTCAGTGTTTTTTTACAATCTTGCCTACGTAGGAACAGTGTGTTTGTGCTGCAGTTTCATTAGATACAGTAGGTGAGGTTGAGGATTACAGGTGGTTTTAAGAAAAAAAAAAAAGGTTCAAATATCGAGTCAAAACTAAGTAAATGTTGATTTTGTGATTTATCAAATAATCATTCAAACTGGGGAAAAAAAAAAAAAAAAAAAAAAAAAACTTTAACACTGTTTTCTGGATCTGCTCCAAACTGAAACAGCTGCAGAGTGATTCTGAGGACAGGTTTGGTGACTCACTTTGAGGGGTTGGATTTTACTGTTAACTCTTGGGTGAGCGGTGTGTCTACCTCTTCCATTCAGGTTGGCAGAAGTGGAGTTTCCTCGGCAGCTGAATGGATACGGAGCGTTAGAAATGAGTCTTTTTAAAAATGATCTTTATATACAGATAATTTGCATC
This sequence comes from Spondyliosoma cantharus, assembly GCA_900302685.1. NCBI lineage: Eukaryota > Metazoa > Chordata > Actinopteri > Spariformes > Sparidae > Spondyliosoma > Spondyliosoma cantharus. Next base: position 5,720 of record OMLP01012513.1, read on the forward strand.
AGCAAAAAGGCTGACTGAAGCAACTAAAAGCACTTTGGTTATGGTCATGGAAATATTGTGGGTTTGGTGAAATGCTGTTATTAGAATGGTACTCAGTAGATCACATACCTCCGCCTAGGCCCAACATCCCCTTTAATTTAATCGAGACAAATCCGTATTCAAACTGAACTTCCCTGTATCACTCAAAATTTCTAACCACTCCTGACTGCTGAACAATAATTTAAGCTGTTCATCAAATTGTACTCACTCTTAGATACCAGCCACCTAAATAAGCCTGATTTTCATCAGGATCCATGCATTATTTCCTTTTTCTGGATCCGTACCAGAAGTTAAAGGGGTCTATTCTGGCCCGAGACTCATCCTCCAGCCAACTTTTGTGGAAATCTGTTCTACAGTTTTTGTGTAATCTTGCTGACAAACCAACCAACAAGCAAACAAGTGGACACAGGTGCTCTTTCAGGTTGTGTTTTGGCACACTGGTGCTAACATCACCATGCTAACAAGCCGATGAATAAAACTTAACCTAACATAACCTTGTATGCGAACGTTTCAGTATGAGTCACGTCATTGAAATTTTTCTAGAGCAATTGTGGGTGTTTCATTCCCATGATCTCACCCTGCTTCACATCATCAAAATACGTCTTCTGTTTTCACGTACTGTGGGTTTATTTTGAGACATATTTGCATGAACAAGTTTGTTTTTGGTACAACGAGGGATCAAGGATGTCACCTTTTCCTTGACAGCCACAAAACATTGCCAGGAATTACACTTGCATATCAACATTTGCTTTGCTTGGAGTTGTGATGTATCAGGATAAAGCGCTGGAGGTGAAGGATGGCGAGCAAAACTCTCCAAAGCATAAAAGTTTTATTTTATTGGGTTTTCTTTCTCCATCATGATTACTGCTGGGGATTCAATTTGTACGAACAGATTGCCATTGTTGTCACTCAGACGGCTCCTCTTTAAAGACGTTGTCCTTTATCTGCCTCTCAAGATTCTTTGTCTCCGTCTCACTCTCTCTTCTTTGCGTTATGTCAGTCTCCCTATCTCCCTCTGTCTTCCACTTTAGTCTTTAATAATGAATTCAACTGAGGGACCGCTCACAGTTCACAACGTAAGCACGTGTTCACTGCTCTTCAATAGACACACACACATACAGCCACACTTGGACTCCTGAAAGATTCATAGCAGTCAGTGCTCACACGCTTCCACTGAAAACATCAGCATTCACACTGGCCTCCTTTTTTTTTTTTTACTCCTGTGAACACCGAGTGCTCCAACAGTTCATCCGATAGTCCCATCCCAGATGTTGGAGGCAGATACATTTCAGAAAGCTTTCAGGTGTTGTATTACATTTGTTTGAAGGTCAAATGCACCTAAGCTGTCTCTGGTTGTTGGAGGCAGAAAGCTACGTGTTCATGTACTCTGTCAGACTTCCTCCTAAGCTTTGATAACAAGCTGAATTTCAATCATGCTTCAAAATTCATGGGCTGCAATGATTATTCTCAATGTGCACACAAGCCTGGGTTCGACCAGAGATACTCTGGTCGGTAGTAATTCCGAGGTCGAGGCTGAAAACATACAACCCACACACACACATTTTAGAATTGCATTTTCATAAATTGTTATTTTGATTTGATTCAATTTGCATTTTAATTTCATCTTATTTATATTTTATTTTGCTCTCGTCTATACATTTTATTGTTTTTATGTCTTTTGTGAAGCATATCGTTACTTGTTTATGAAAGATATATAGATAGATAAAGTTTGCTGGAAATGCACCTAACCCACAGTTGCTGGGCACTAATACATTAATAATGATAATGAAATAATGATATATTTTTTGAAAAAAAACATTACTTTTATATTATAAAGTGGTGCTGTCTCTTGTAAAGTTCTTTAGACTAAACCATTGTTAGAGGCAGAAGAGCATCTGTGACCTTTTTGTAAGTGATGACATTCAGCTAAGCACTTCTTCATTCTGTACTATAATGCGGTAGCCTTGAAGCACATAGTGCCTCTGTTAAGCTTTTAATTTTATATTAAGATTTTTTTCAAAAAGTGCTGTTAAATCAGTCACCAGAAAACCAAAGCATACCACTCTCTGTAGCTGCATCTGTTAGTGATTAATGAACAGATACAAATCACAGAGCAGCTGAACAGAGACGGACAGAAAGCCTTGATACATTTTCCAGGCCTGTTTTTTATGTGTTGGCGACCAGCGTGTTTGGGGGCAAAGGAAACACCAGAGGAAATGCCAGCGTTAGCGTGGGAGAGGGGTGGCCACCTCACTCCATCACTGAGGTGAGTGGGTTTAAACCGCAGTCTGCCTTAAAGAGACCTCAGACGAAAACATGAATCAGAGCCGAGCGCCAGGTTGGTATTTTCCTAGTTTTCTTTACGAGGCGAGGGGAAGAATTTACATCATCATCACGATGTATATGCGGCACATTTGGATAAAAATAATTGTCATACTAACAGACGGGGTGAGAGATAAAAGTTATTTTATTCATAACGCGGTTTATTCAGAACCGAAGTAGAACATATCCCGCCGAACGAGCAGGTACGGCTCAGTCTTGTAAACATGAAGTTTAAATCTCTACAGAAGCCTGAATCAAGAACATTTTAATCTGCGAAGAAAAAAAACAAAAAAACGTTTTGGAGCTGTTCCACTGACAATGAATGGGAGACTTTTTCTGAATACTGGATACAACCCAGGGTGATTTTCCAGGGATATGGGCAGATTTTCTGCTTCAGAAATTATCAGTTTAATGCTGTTCATGGGTAAGAAAAGCCCAGACGGGTCCACAGAGGTCAGATTAATCTCCTATTCACTGTCGGAAGTGTACTTTTCCATAGATATTCATGGCAGTGGAAATTCTCCTGATAATTCCATTATATAACATTGCATTATAACAACACAGCGATCACACCTTTCTTAACATTTGTCAGATAGAAGATTTTGGCCTTTTATTCTGAAGCGATATCTCAAGATTTGAGCTTCTGGTTGGATGGTTCTGATTACACTGTTTATGTGACATCTGAGGACTGCCAGTGTGACCAGACACACTCTCAAATACCCAAAGAAAGATAAAGTTGCAACATAAAGACAAGTTAAGTTTCTACAAATCCCTTTTGTTTCAGAAACGCACATTGCCAACATTTATTCTGGCAATTGGTTACGGTCCAACGAGCATTAGAAGCAAAAACTGTCACCCTCCGGCAGGTTAACCACCTGTTTGTCACTGGAACTCAAGTGATAAACCTTTAACCAGCTCTTTTTTGTCAAATTAGCAGAGACTATATTGTCAGGCAGTACCATCCCCCCCCCCCCGCCAGGAGAACACTAATTTAGCGGGGCTTTCACATTTATGACTGAGTAAGTACACAATTTAAAAACAAACACCAAGGATATTTTTTTAAATGAATCATTTGAGATGAGGCTAATGTATTCATATTCCAGATTTCATACCACAAGGCAACTTCAAAATCAATCAATTATGAATGCAATTAAAGCAGGCACAGAAATGCATGTGGGAAAAACAAACAATAAAAGTAAGCAGCAGAAGCAGAAAAGATTCAGAAGATCTAGCAGTCTGAGAAAAAATGTGAGTGATTTGAGTTTCTCAGGGATGATTTTGGGTGTAGAATTGTGCAGCCACTTCTTCTCCAAGGACAGAAAACTGCTTCTCTTCTGTTTTGTCTCTCTAAATCCCAGCTGAGACAACAATTCAACCTCCACAAAAATATCCATCACATCATAAGACGTGGTGTCCATGGTATGTGGCTTTTCATTCATGAGAATCAACACTTCATTCAGGCGAGGGAGCTCAGCTCCAGCTTCGGATTTTTTCACAAATGGGACTCTGGGACTGCGCTCTCATCTCGACGCCGTGCCTCAGAAAATGATGTTGCCATCCTGGAGTATAGATTTAAGATGGAAATAAGGGCTCTTCCATCAAAGAGAGGCTTTTTTTTTCCATCACTGAAGAGCGGCTCTCTGTGTCAACAGCGACTAGATTAATTTCGCATATATTGCTTTTTCTGTTTGAATAAGTCACACTGTACAGCCATATATATTGGCATGTGGCTGTTCTTCATATTCCGTTTCCACATGAGAATGATGGAGCTTAAAACCTTAAAGTGCAGCGGCGTATGGAGGAGGGTCATTTTTACTGAAACTTGACGGTGTTGACACAGAACAGAGGTATTGTGAAACAGGAAGATGTGTGTACATAGAAAGTCACGCAGCTCTTGTGCTTCCTTTCAAAAATGGCAGATTCAGTGGTCCATGGTTGATGCCTGTTGTGTTGTATAGGCATGAATCTGCTGCTGAGTTCATGTATTTTGTTGTTCAGACTGTGGTGAATATAATCTTAACATAAGGTTATTTGTCTTTTATTGTGTGACTTCATAAAGATAAAATTAAAGTCAAAGACACTGAAAACATCTCAGTCGGCCTCTTATCTTCGAGGTGTGATGACCCCACTCAAGTTAGGACAGTTTTTGTTATTTCATAATTGAGAAATTTGTTCCTGGTTTGAAGTGGGCCGGAGGCAGACGGGAATAGGTGATGTCATCCACTTCTTGGTAACAATCTGGACATAATAATATTTGAATACAAATCATTTTATGGGGTTGTTTGCTTTGTTTACGCTGTCGATCAAATCTAATCAAACCACGCCACAAACAGTCCCGATGAAGGAGATTAGCTGTGATTTTAAGTGTTAAGTCTTCAATAAATAAGAATGTATTGATTTTCAATATTTTCAATCCTTTGGCGCAGGGCAACGCAACCTCAAGTCTCAATGAATGTAATAAAAGAGTGAGATACGATGCCACCACTCTTCCTGCTGCCAATTTGTTCCAGCTACCATTTCCGAGAAAGTCATCATAAGTCCTCATAAGACTGTTAAGAGGACATCTCGACGAAAATCAAGTTTATTACTCCTTGTATTAAATATCTTGAGCAAACAGAGGATTTATATATATTTGTGAAACTCAACCAGTGCCTAGAAAATGATTTTTTATCTGTGTGATGTCATCTCAATATAAACTCCATGGGCATATATCAATTCCAGCACATCTTCTTACCTTAACGACTGAATGCGTTCAGAGTTATAGGAGAGGACTGGTGAAACTTGTGGCTACCGATGGAAAATGAGGTCACACTGTGAGACACATCCGCAAAACGATGGAGACAGCGTGGCAACGGCTCACATTTACAAATCAACCGATGGCAGTAAAGCATGACTTGATGCAAAATGCACCCCGTACGGCCGATTCCACCGACGATGGAATGTATGAGGATGTTTTGTTTACTACTGGAGAGCAACGCGTAGACCGAACACACACAGAGCGACTACACACTCTCTCTAAGAGGGCCTGTTGTTGTCCGTGAAGGGGAGTGGAAACACAAGAGCCCTAAAGTTTGCACGAGAGTGTGTCTGTTTGTGTACTCATGCGTATGCATGCATGTATGTGTCTGTGTTTTGTTAGTGTGTGTGTGTGTGTGTGTGTGTGTGTGTGTGTGTGTGTGTGTGTGTGCGTGTGCGTGTGTCTGTGTGTCTGTGTGTAAGTCACTGGCGGGGATAAAGAGCCATTGTCTGCAGCTGGTGCATCCCCCACTCCCTCCTCTCTGCAGCTGTGAGGAAATCAAACGCTCCTCTTTTCCCCCTCTCTCTGCTTCTGTCACAACCTGCTGATGCCTTATTAGGTCATTCGTGGTGAAACGTAGTGATGACCCAGTGATGGCTTGTGTAGAGGAGCAGGTACACCAGCACCATTCAGCTATTACAAAAGGGGGGATGGGGGAGAAATGGCGCCTAACATCAACATCAGGAAGAAAAGCAAACTTGATACGGAAACTTTTAAAACAGTTATAAAGTGCTTTGTGTGGGAGAATCAAGATAAAAACTATTCAGCAGGACGGCAGAAACATTTGCTTGATTGAAATACTGAGAATGAAAAACAAATTAAAAGTCAAACAATGATTTGTGATTTGATAAAATGAAACTGTTCAAATCAATGACAGGGAACAGTGTTTACTTTTTAACTGAGCAGAAATGTGAAGATTCAATGTTTTTTTCTCTGTTATGTCATTTGTCATACATTTTAGATTGAGCCATTTTAAGAGTTAATCAAGAAATGCTTAAAGGTGAATTATTTCCGCTGTACTAAGCCGTCGACAGCAAGGTGGCCTAACTAAGCCTGATGCTGTGTTATCAAACATTCGTCTTCCAGCTGTGATGAGGGAATCGTGTCGCAGTGCGTGCATCAACAGAAAGCGCCAACAAAGAGCTGAACGCCGCCTGAGGAGGAAACACAATTTACTATCTGCATGTTATTTATTTTGCTCCGTGTGCACTTTGTTGATGTGTGAGCATCAGAGGCTTCAAAACACTCTTTCATTTTGAGCAAACAAGGCGTCTCCTAAGAAACCTCTACTGCTTTTTGAATTTCACAGGGATTCAGTACATCCCATTTAGTCTTTTCCTGAAATGTTGTATTTCAAAATGTTTCATGATTTCCTTTCGAACACTCTCGGATTTCTGAACAAAGTTTGGTTAAAATCTACTAAACCACAAAGGAAACTTTTATGAACACACAATGTGATGCGGCAGCTGCTGTCACATTTGGTAAAATGGGTCAAGAAAACTGAAACGACTTTGTCACTTGATAAGTGTGGTTAGCAGCCAAGAGACAATTTTCAGATAAGAACATGTCCAGTAATTGAAGCTAATGTGTGGAGGTGTGGGTGAGTGAATGAAGCGAGTGTTAGACTAATGGTGATGGGAGTGTAAGTGTGAAGATCAGTGGAAAATGAACCATGAGGACCATAATAATACAGAGTTACATCTGTCCTCTGGTAAGTCATTAAAACACCGTGTTCAGGGTGGAACCTGAGTCACAGGTGATCTACAGTTTCATGGTTGCCGAGTTCACGATTTCAGCCAATTCAGGAATAAACTCTCAGAGTCACAATGGATTCAACTTTACCAACGACCTCAGAGTTCACTCTTAAACTTTAGGGATTCAAAAGTGGATGTGTCTTCGCTCCTGACCTGGCAGCGGTGATCCACAGACGGAAGTCTTTCGTTGATTGCCGTGTGACCTCCATCGTCAAGTGTTCATGTTTTGTAACGTTGACTGCTCGCTGGTGCTCGAGGGGGAAATGTACACTTTACTAAAGGAGAGGAGGAAAGAAGTAAAAGAACTCTGGTGAGTGCTGAGTTTAGTGATTGACCTGAAGGCAAACCCAGGTACACACCCTCAGTGTGTCTTTTTTTGCCAGCTTACTGCTATTGACATTCAAACACAGTGAAGTGATCCGGCTGTTTAAGGCAAATAAACACTCCAAACTGCAAACGCACCATTAGACAAACTGATGAAAATCACTTTGACATGACTCAGGCACAAATGCTGCTGGACAAGGTAAAGTTTTTGTTTCACTCTGTGTGGTAAGTTATCTAAGATTCCTCTGCTTCTGAACATTGTTGGAGTAGTACACAACTCAACTACATAACAATGTGTTACATCGCTGTAAAACTGAGGGGAGTGACGTTAAAAAAATACCGGGAGTAAAAGAAGAAAGAAACAAGTTTAAGCATTTTTTTTTTTATTTACAAATGAATGCGGAAAGTAATTAGTGTCTTAAAAAGGAAGATCTTTTCACCCTTCAAAGGAAGAAAAGAACACTAATCTAACAAAACTCAGAGCAGCTCACGTGCTAAATGTTGGTTCACTTATTCATAAAAGGAAATCCCTTCACCGATCGACCGGTTCAAGCTCACACGGCACACTACGGCTGCTCGGTTCACTGGCCCTGTTGTTGGGTTACGCTGCGCTTATAAAATCACCAAGGCCTAATGAAGAGGGAGATCAGGTGTGACCCTCCACTCATTGGCAACGACACCAACACAACCATGACACTAGGGCGGTAAAACAAGGGGCTGGTCGGTTTGAAATTTTCCTCTCCATGACAACAGTAAGTCCACCAAGTAAGTCCACCTGTGTATGAGTGATGAGCCTTTGTATTCGGTGTGATCATGTTTAACCTCCGTGACAACTTCTGTCGTCTCATTTAGCCACTTTTTAAGACGCGTCGGTGCTTTATAATTAATTTGTCGGACATTTAACTGTGTTTTTTTTACGTTGCAGGAAAAAGCATGCAAATATTTTAAGCCTCAAGACCTTATTTCACACGTTTAACCGAAAACCCATTCAGTGAACCCATTGACGTGGAGACGAGGGAACCGAAAGTGCAAAACTGCCAACTGGTTTCCGTATTTTAGGACTCATTACTACACCATTCTGTTGCATAACCCTAGAGCCTTGTTACATCATCCAAAAAATGAACTAAACTTATCAACAGAACGTGAACTAACAGTTTAGGCGTTATGTCAAAGACGTCTATCGTGTTGTGCTGCAGAGATATCTGTTGAAATTAAAACGCTAACCAGCGAACTCCCCACTGCTTTATACTTCTAAAGGTTACAGTCTGACTGGAAACAAATCTAACACGACCCCACTGCTCGGAGCTCCCAGTCTGGGTGGAATAAGTTGACACGACCACCAGCCGTACGGTTAACTGAGCTGACTAGCTAGCGGTTGCTAAAGTTAGCAGCTTATCTCGACCCAAGATCTATTCATGGACTGAAATAGAGCATGTTTGTTTTTCTGGTGCCGAAGCATTGGTCAGTTGAAACTGTTAATAAAACCCACAATATCTTTTATCACCTGTGAAGAACCAGCCTCTATTTTTAAATGTATGTTTGAGTGTATCTCTGCAACTACGAGGTCTATTTGAATAGTCAATCATAATAAAGGGAACACTTGAAATAATGGTTCAGATGTAAATAAGTCACTGGGTCTGAGTAAATCAAGTTAGCGCACGGCACAAACGAAAGATTATGTTTCTCCCGCCTAAAATTATTTTACAATTTTAGAATGAATGTCCCCGAGGAATGATGCAGGTGCAGCTCCAAATCTATAGCAAACCATAGCAAAACATCTGAACATCACCCCTTCCAACTTTTATGCTAATAAAGAGAAACAGAGCAAGGTTAGGAAGGTTTTGGCACAGATGACTCAGGCAGAATCTCCAAATGTGCCATTTTGGCACATTTTGGTACCATCTGCCATTTACACAATCTCAGGTACCAAACTATATATTTCGATTGTATGTTATCATATCGGTCCAATAGGGCTCCACTCAGGCTTAACAGGTTAATGGAAAATATTAGACAAAATGTTCAAGAAAGAAGTTTCAGTCTCATGGTTCACAGTGAAAACCTGCGACTTAACTCATAAAAAAGGCCATTTTATCAACGTGGGAATACAAAGGCTGGAGAGATTTACGGAGTCAAACGTGTCATTCAAAGTTCGACTATCAATGAATGGTTATGAATGTCACGAGGAGCGTCGAGCGGCTCTGCGCCTTTAAATCCGCGCGCTCCTCCCTCTTCTCAATGACAAGCCCGCAGAGCCTCTTTAACGCATCCAGTGGAAATGACAAACCAGAGGCGCTCCGCGGGCCAGCATGTCCAACACCGACAGTAATCATGGGCTTTAGCGGCGGCGACTCATCCGAACCACGCATCCCGTAAGACACTAAACGAGCCACCCTCTGGTTCCGTTTTTCTCGGTCGGCGTGCGGACGCGTCAAAAGTTCGGAGCGCGCATCGCCGAATGGACGTCGATGGGCAGGAATGAAACCTCCGCTTCTGTCGGACTGAAGGAAGGAAGGGAAAGAAGCCCCTGCATGTTCAAGTTTCCTGCTCCGGCTAGAGGGGCATCGGTGCGCGCTTGTTGGATGTGGGTGCGTGC
>OMLP01012529.1:2117-15282 GCA_900302685.1 Spondyliosoma cantharus
GAAGAGGCCGAAGAAGAAGAAGAAGACTTTATGTTTAACTCATGCTGAGGGGTCAGGGCCAATAATAGTCTGGGAAAGTTGTGGAACGTAAACCTGAATGTAAACACCTGTTTGGAACATTTCACAGGTGGACAGGTTCATTGGTTCCAGGTGATAGCGATGTATGAAAGACTGTCAGAGCATCCAACATTTTTTTTCTAATCAGGGTTGTAACCGAGGCAAAGTCAAGGAAATCTCAAAGTTTCCGCTCTGTGTAACTGAATTTTAGGGAAATGTAGAAAGATGAAAATATTCCTGTGTGATTAAATGGTGCAGCCATAAAAATCACAATGAATTATGTGTCATGCATCACAGGTTGTTAATATTTCATCAGTTTAAAATTCATGCTTTGGGCGCCCCAGTAGCTCAGTTAGAAGATTTTTCGCGCCCAGTGTACAGAGGCTGTGTCCTCATCGCAGAAGCAAGGCGTTCGAGGCCGAACTATGTCCCTGTGCTTGTCCCCCTCCCTCTCATCCCATCTCCTGTCATCTCTCTGAGCGGTCTAATGAAGCCATGAAAAGGCCAAAGTAAAAGTAAAAAACTGATGCCGCAGTTAAAAGACACAGGTCTGCTGCTCCGTTCAGTTCAGGTGTTTCATTAATGTTACATAGGCCAGAGGCAACGTGATCATGTTTTAAATATATATATATAAAGGAAACAGACACAATGACAATCATCTCCATAGGAAGAGAGTTAAATAATTTTGTCTCATTCTCTCACCACTGAAAGGAAAAGTAGTCGGAATCAGTTTCCCAGGTAACCGCAGGACAAGGATGGAGAAGAGGTGTGGGGAGAGGAGAGGAGGAAGGGGGGGGTGCGGAGTCATGAGGCAGAAAAGAAGACAGATAAGAAGAAAAAGGCAATATTCAAAACAGTGACTCAATAGGAGACGCTCAACAACACAAAGGAAACACGACACGCTTTTGAGGTAACTCTACGAGGCGGCCTCTACAGAGAGAGTCGCCGTAACCTTTTGTCGGGACGTTCTCATCGGTTCAGTGTATATGGGATCATATTCAACAGAACAATTCACGGAAAAAAGTCAATCAGCTCTTTTATATCGGCTTGGTGATGAAAACCACGATCCTTCCTGAAGTCTCGAGGTGTTCAGCTTTTTATCCTCTCGTCCTTTCACACCCTTGCTAATGCGTCGTTTCACCGTCTCCCTGCGCCTCAGACTAAAGGAAGAGAGAGGGAGGGGAGGGGGAGGGGAGGGGGTGTGTAGAGAGAAGGCAAAGTGTTCTTTGCTTTGTGCTATTCCATCCCATTTCTTCTCCGCGCTGCTCCAAATGGATCCTTCACAAGTTGGAAAAACCTCTTTCACAGCTTTTCACCAAGGAAACGGGTTTGGTGTGTGTGTGTGTGTGTGTGTGTGTGTGTATTCAACAGACACAAGGAGGATGTGTGTTTCAGGTTCCACCTAATAAAAAATTCCCCATAATTGATGTTTTATACAGTATGATGATGATATTGTCAGACCTACTTCCAATCTCAACATAAACTGCTTGCTTCGCTGCCGTCTCCCGTCATCCACCTCCATCCCTCCTCTCACAGCCCCGCTTCACCTTTCTTCCCCTTCTCCCCGGCACATCTGCTCCCGCCCCCTTTTGCGCCATTACCGCTAATACAAAGTGCCATAACGTCGGGTAAATTAAGAGAACGATGTTGTTCATGACGCTTCCGTGGCCTGATATGATTTTAATGGGCTCGTAAATGTTGGAGTAAATACTCGTCGGTAACAAAGTGGCGTCTCGCTGGGTCGTCGGAAGAATTCATTTAGGGGGGATTTGTTTCACAGTTTGTTCATATTAGACATCATTATGTGCACGGACTAAATAACACATTATTCAGATCACGTGTTGTACCGTAGAGTTTAACGAGGTTGCACTTTACAATAAGAATAAGATGAGGGTTGCAACCAGTAGACTGTAAGCTGGAAAAAGTATAAACAGATGTGTTTTGTTTTGTTTGTGCGGTACACTTTGACAACATAAATGTAAATGTGCGAGCGTAAGCCAAATGGTTAACTTTTAACTGTTGTCATTGGTCTAGCAGTAGCAAATAAAACTAAAACATAGCCCCCCAAAAATAAATTAAAATCACAGAAAATTATATAAAAACCAAGCAGATGAATTCAAATCAATAAAGTGCTATTTTTATGTACATACAGGTGCCAAAGTCTGTGATGAGACATCCAGACCTTTATTCACTAGTATCGATCCATCCCCATACAGATCCTACATTTCCCATAATCCAATTTAATGATATCTTTCAAAAAATTCTCTCTGCTTGCTTGCACTTCCACTTCCTGTCAACTTTGCCATTTGACTTTTGCCTCCAACCTAGTGATCGAACTCGAACTCGAATCAGTGAAGTGCCCCTTTAAGTGCCATTTATGATTAATCAAAGCTTGTTCTCCCATTTCTTCGAGTATCTGGTGCACAAATTATTTCATATTTTGTATATATACATGTATAATTAATGTCTTTGCGGCTTACTGTCACTTGGTTTTACTGGAAGATGCCTCGCTGTATTTTTGATGGTGAATATAAAGCAGTTTTTCAGGCATGACACGTAATATAAATTACGACTCCATGAATTAAAAGTTTTTTCCCGCCAGAGTCATAAACATGTAACGGGGTAAGGGGATCATGTGACGCGGCTTTTTACTTGAAGCACTTAAATCTCGTCTCAGTGAAATGTGCCAAACTCCAAATTAAAGAGGGAATTAATTATCTTTACAACAAATCTGCCAATTTTTTTTTTTTTTTTTTTTTTTAATAGGCTGTGGTCTCATATTTCACAAGAGGAGCCAGAAAAATGGAGGGGCTGCGTACTTGAGTCCTACAGTACGTACGCTGTTAATCCTGTTATATCACGGTATGTTACAGCCCTTAAAAAGTGCCTTTTAAGACGGGCGCAGGGGGGCAGAGTAACACCTGGAGCGTGTTTGGCTCCATTTTAACGGCGCTCAAAAAACATCTACATAAAACTCCAATTACACACACTCGTAAAAACTCACACGGGCCCGCGATATATCACCGTCTCTAAACTAGATTGATGAGGAGCGGAGAGGTGGGCATATTTCAGAAGGAGCAGGGAGCACCTCTGAAACAGAATGCATCAAACTTTGCCCCCCAGCGAATTTGCGGCTACTCGTAATTAGACGGCAACACTAATGCCGTATTAATGAACGTCCACACACACACACACACACACAAACAGAGAGAGGGAAAGAGAGGGAGAGAGAGGAGGAAGAAGGTGGCGAGTGGAATTAAATCATGACGTCAAATTTATGTCCCGGCCATATTTACTGCTTTAATAAGAGTTGGGTAAGCAAAGAGAAGAGCTGGAGGGCACACAGCCTATGTCAGCAGATATTCAAACACACACACACACACACACACACACACACACACACACACACACACACACACAACCACGCACGCGCCGACACGCACACGTCCTTGTCGATGTGACCTGTTTTACATACTGGCCGCTCCGAAACCAACCGCCCACCTTTATGCAGCTGCCATATTTACACATTACAGGCACACGTACTCGCGCCCTGCCCTGACCGCGTGCCTAACAAGCTATAGGGGTCATCCCTAACAGGCAACAGCTGAAGATGTTGTCTGCAGGAGCTCATTGCGAGGGAGATAACAGATCCAGAGATGCGAGAGGGAAGAGGATGCAGGAGCGAGGATGGAGGGCAAGTGAGAAAATTGGCCAGATCTAATTAAATGCCCCTCAGACATGAGCTGCCTGCACCGATAAACCCGCCCTGACTCTATCTCCTACTCGACACAAAGTCCCCTTTTATTCTCTGTTTTAACTCGTTTGTACGTTAACACCTGCCCCGCGCACGAGGATGTGAATGAAGATCAGAACATACTGTAGCTCGTGTTCCATATACCGACGTCCGTGTAAGTCACCCCCGATGGTGAAACGGTTCACTTCGCGACAGAGGTGGAGCCAGAGCGAGCAGCTGGCCACCCCGGCAGCTTGCAAGGGGGCTCAGGGGGGCAGGCTGCGATATCTGACTGTCGGGTCGAGGTGGGAGGACGGAGGATGGAGGTTGTTGGGAAGGGGGGAGGGTGGAGATAAAAGTCCACTGATAAAAGAAAATGAGAGCAGAGCAGGGCCGGGTACGGAATCTCAATCAACCCCATAATACAAGCCCGGAGGGGGAAAAAAAAAAGGGCGGGGACTGTGTACGCCGTAGTTAAATGTGATATCTGCAGTAGAGAGGCGGCTTTACCTCGCTGGTATGAGAGCAGCTCTGTGGGTAACTCTTGAGAGGATGAGCTGTCACGGTGTTATCACAGCGTGGACGAGCTCTGCCCCACCGCTAACGAGCGACGAGGGTGAGCGATGACATTTCACAATTCAGCGAACCTGAGAGCTGCTGAGAGGTCCACTTTCTTTTTAATCAAGTTATCAGAATGAAATAAGAAAAGAATAAAGTCTAGTTTGAGTTTCTGTTAGGGTCATTTGGTTTTAGTGCTCACTCACTCGTGCTCTCTCTCCCTCACCGACTCTTCCTCTTCCTGACATCACTACAATGCAGGGGAACATATTCTACTTATATACTTTGCTCCACCAGAGTTATCTGACAGCTTTAATTACCTTACAAATTGAGATTTTTGCAAAGAAAACATGATGGTTCAAACTTCACAATTACGAGGATTTGTCACTTATCATTTTCCGTTATCTTACTTTATGTACTATAATTGTAATGGGGTTTTTTTAACGAGCACAGCGAACATGTCACACTGGGCTCTGAGTTATTGTGACGGCATTTCTCACGACTTTCTCGATATACTTTCTTAAACCAAACCATCAATCGCTTGACAGAGAAAGGCATCAGCAGTTTGTCATCTGTAATGAGAGAAATCGTTAACTGGAGTCAAAGTAGGGTAGGCTAAGACAAAAGATTTTACACGACCTACCTCGATCTAGACATAATAATTTGACAACTCGATTGGACCTTGAGAGTATTTTTTTGGTAAAACTTCTATTTCCAAAGTCAGGAATAAAGTCTCACAGACAAGCAGCACATAAAGTGAAATTCAAACAGTTTTCCACTGACCTCCCTTTCTTCGGTTTGTTTTTAATCACATGGATGTCCGTCTGTGCAAACGAGCTTTCTGTTGCGCTTTCTTCTTAAAGCTAAATTGCGTGTGAAAGTGAATATTTGCATCCTGTGACAGCTTGAGTCGTTTTAGGTTCCTCGGCGCATTTGTTCCGAACCGTCGAACGAGTTTCAAGACCAGAGTCAGTTTTGTGCCTGATGAGGTGACTAGAAGGAGCTGATTCACAAAACAAACAAACAAACCATCCAGCATTCAGGTTCATCCTTGACCTTTAGATGTGTGGCAATATAATCTCACAGTGCACTTAACTGAGCTGACAAACACATCTCAGGGTCCTTGATGGTAAATGGAACTGGTTCAGATATCATCACACGACCCGAGTGTTGAAAGGTGGTCAAGATGGTTGTGTCTTTCCTTTAAAGGCATGTTACTGGTCAGTATTTTAGATTCTGACAGTGCCAAATGTACAAATGTGATCCTTGATAATGGGATTTTCCCAACGCTTCACCCACTGATACCTTCCTGGTAACATTTCAGAAGCTGATAAAAGTCATAGAAACAGCAGATTTCACCATGAGTGGACAAGCTGCAAGACAATATTCCATTCAGCGCCAAAGGGCACACCCTCATCTACACACACGCACGCACGCACGCACGCACGCACGCACGCACACACACTAACAAATACATAGACAAAAAGCCATTTCCCAGTCTGACAGCGTACTCCATATCCGGGGAGATAAATGTCAGTCAGTGACCCTCCGTCCCACTGGACAGGGTGGACAGAAAGTTGGAGGGAAACAGAGAAGCGCAGTAGAGATGTGTGACCTCTGGCTAGCTGCCCCTCTGGGGGCCACGCTGACGGACAGCATGGACAAGGGAATGAGAGTGAGGGAGGAGGCGGAGAGATGGACGGGAGACTGATAAGTCATTTTCTGCTTGACATTCAGGGGAGCCGGGTTCCAGGACAGGAGGGAGACCTCCAACAGAGAGAGACGTCACGCTGCACAATAGTGTTTTGTGGATCCCATATGTAATGCCTGTGGTGTGTATGTGTCCACAGGATGTGTGTTAGTGTTCAAGGTTAGAGATCAGCCTCAGCAACAGATGAAGACGAGCCCGGAGGCGTTCACAGGACAATCACTGCCATCCAGTCAAGCAGCGAGGCGATGCTCTCATTTGTGTGATTGTGCGTGTGGTGCGGCAGATCAACAGGTGTTTCTCGGAAAAACGAAGAGCCTCTTTGTGCTGCTCCGTCCAGCTTTATGGAGGCCTGGGTGGGTGGATGAGAAGGGACTACACCTTTGTCTCTGTGAGTCAACGGCCTCTGACCCAGCGCATCAAAGTCTGAGCTGAGAAAATTAAACCAAAGAGGAAAGGACAGCGGTGTCCAGCTAAAGGTTACACCAGCGGTGTAGTCACTTTTCATCCACCCACCCAGGCCTTCATAAAGCTGGACGCAGCAGCACAAAGAGGCACAGACAGTAGACAGGAAGGCTGATCGATGAAACATCACGTCAATCTATCCAAACGTCTGGGTTTTGTATGTGCCACAGTCTATCTAAGAAATCAGACAAAGTTCCTACCAGCTAATATTCCTTCATTCACAGTGGGCTGCTGGTTACAGCTCCACAGTAGAAGTGACGGATGTGTAGTAAAGTCTGTCAGATCCGATCAGTCTGTGCAGAGCGGAGCCACTGCTCGACATCCAGTAACTCGGATAAGATCTCACCACTCAGCATATGTTTGTTTAACTGTGGGAGGGCAGGAGAAAATACAGTTTTTCCTGAAGCAAACTCTTTTTCTTAAAGTAACTGAGACAGCGCAGCTGAAGAGCACAGATTAGAACATTTGATTTATTGGGAATAAATGTCAGTGAAAATGCTCTGCACACGTAAGTATGATCTTGCTAATTCAGACTATAGTATTCTGTTGTTCTGAGATAAATCAGATCAGGAGCGCAACAGGAAGCGTGCACAATGTCACCGATGATTGTTTCTGACAAAAGCAAAACAAAAAAACGTCAGTCAAGACAGTCTTCTTTTACCCACTGTCCTATCCTCGTTGTGTTTGTCTTTGTCTGACATGCTGTGATCGTTGGAGAGCGTAGGAGAATGAAACAGAGAACAGTGGAAGATAATCGAGGGCGTGCATACAATGGCGTAACTGGGTTTATGAAGGGAAACGGACGGTGTGGGGCTAGCTGGTTAGCACGTTTGCTTCGGTGGATTACTCCACAACACAATTGATTGATCATTTTAGGAAATAAAAACAACAATTCTTACATATTGCACCTTTAAAGGATAACAAAAACAACTGTCAGTCGCAGCCCTGGGGGAAAGGCTCAATGTCAGAGAGAGATCACGCATGTTCCGAGCTTCTTACTTCGGAGTTTTGTGTGGGATCCACATGCGTATATGTATGCTTGGTTACTAGCAGCAGTCTTCTAGAGGCTAACCAGTTGGAAGCCTCTAGCTTGGAGGGTGTTGCTTCCACATACACAGGGCAGCATGCATTAAAGATGAGAGCTGCTCACACCACATACCGGCAGAGAGCCTCCTCGCGCTTGTGGACACACGCAAGCAAATGGGGAGAAAAAAGAGCAAAATGCGTCGATGTGCTCGAGCTGCAGCTCGTCCTGAGGTGCAGGGAGCCCTGCAACAACTCTCAGAGAGAGAGAGAGGAGGGAAAAACTTAATTTAGAAAGCAAACATGCTGTTCACAGCTTCCTCATCTATAATGCAGAAGAGAAAGCCCCCAGTGTCGCAGCAGCAGCAGCAGAATATACCAATGTCATCCGCGCACATACCTGCAAGTGCGAAAGTGTGCAGCGAGCCAACGAGCAATCCTGTGAGGACGTACAGGAGAAAAACTCTTGTGTGTGCGCGTGTTTTCTCATGTTTATACAGCATGTATGGGAAAAAAATCAATGCCTCAGCTCCTTCTCACACACAGATACACAATGACAGAGGGGCTTTGGAGGCAGTATTGGGAATCTGATGTAATGCAGCTTCAAACACTCAGAGGGATCAGAAGGAACATCACACACCGTCACAAAAAACACAAAACCCGCCTTTCCAGCTCGCACTCTGCCAGACAGATTACTGAGGGAAACGAGCTCGGGGAGAGAATGAAAGAAAAGTAAAGAGACAATACAGGTGAGGAGAAAACACACAGGAATTGGAAGAAGAAAAATGAGGGAAATCTGTATTTCTTAGGCTAAAAGTGAAGCTGGAGGGAAAATAAAACTGACAACCGCTGCAGAAAAGATGACTATCATTATACACAGCGGAGGAGGTCCGCGCGATTACATACGGTTTCAGCGTCGACACCGGGACGCATGCACGCGCTCGTCACATTGCAGGACTCGTGATGTCAATTAGCGCAAACACCTCCTGCTACATGCTGGATAGAAAAGGAAAACTTGCAAGGTTCTCATTTTCCGTGACTAATCTTGGATACAACGTAGTCTGAACAGTTCCCAGTGTGGTCTGGCGATGGGGCGGCACGTCATCAATTTATCACATAACCAAAGCAGGCCCCATTAGTTGTCTGCCTGTTTTGGTTGTTTGATAAACTGATGAACCCCTTAGCAGGCTGAGTGTGCCTGTTAACAGCCACGCGACACTGGTGCTGTCACAGATAATGTCAGCTGGAAGACATTCAGGCTTATATATTCCTGTTATCAGCTGCACCTCATCCCACTGGTAACTGAGAAAGCAGGACAGGACGGAGTGGTTCTTTTGGTACCATCCACAATTTGCGATCATGGGAACGCAAAAATAATCATTCTTATTGGTAGCAACCTGAACGGAGCTGAAGTGTAGGTCCGTGCCCTGATGTAAGAAATGGTTAACACACAAATCTTACAGTATGCAGATCTATTTGTGCTTAAATCGTTCCAGCATGTAGATAAATATGTTTTTGCTTGAGTTTGATAGTTTTATTAACCTCAGCCGCACTGGGAGACGACAGATTACACTTAAATAATACGATTGCGACTCAAAAGTCAATTTTGCAAAGCTTATGAAGAAAAGTGTTGTTTTCCCCAAACACCCCTCCACCTGTTCTCTCTTCACGTGTCCATGCCGGCGTCAGAGTTGCAGCTGGTGTTCCAGAGGGGTGTCAGAGGGGTGAACCCAGTGTGCTACAGCAGAAGTAATAGGGGAGTTGTGTTTCATCTGAAGAGGACAGACTTTTAAAGAACGGAATTATGAAAACTGCAATTGTCAATCGTATGTCTGTAATTGTATCTGTATTTCCTGCATTCTTTCAAATGTCGTTGTTTTCCGATTTCTATCCAAGAAGCATTTGTGTCCAAAAGAAATATTTTTCATTGGCGCTAGAGTTTTTGTCTGGGCCAGTGTGGCATTAACTGTTCCCAGTTTCGACAGTTCTCACAAGAATAGGCTGCTGTGCCAGGCGACTGTGTGCTCAGAGAGCCGTCTGGGAGATAAGGAGCTAAATATAACCATTACAGAGCCTCTACACATGCTACTACAGACACCAGCCCCGCTGTCACTGATACAGCCGGGCTCCTTCCAACGGGCTGCTGCATTATCTTGACTCAAGAGTGTGTTTGGCTACACCGGCTCAGTGAGATGGCAAACTTACTTGCATGGTTTTTTTTTTGATCATCTGAACTTCAAGCATGCTATATGTTGTGCTGTGCTGAAGCAGGGATGTCAAAGGGATTGTCAGGCATTCTGGGAAATGTGCTCATGTGCTCTCTTGCTGCGAGTTAGATGAGAAGTTTGATACCTGTCTTATATCTGTACAGTAAATGTGATGCTAAAGCCAGCGGCGGTAGCTTAGCACGTACACAAGCCAACGTAAAAACATCATGTCACACTTTGGTTTTTAATTAGTGAGTCTTAGATGTGCTGGTAGGAGGACGTTGCTACTGGTAGCTACCGATTTACTGCAAAAAATGAGAGTGGTGTAAAAGTTTTCCTCTAATGGTTAAGCACTATTTTTTAAAGGATCGACTTGCAGTGGAAGGAGCTCTGCAGCACCACTTCAAGAACAACAACAAGCGATAATTAGCTCACATAAAGCTCCTCACATCCATTTCTGCCGATTTTTTTTTTTACTATTAGAGCCATCTTGAAGTACTGGTCTCATTTAAGGAGGTGAGATATTGCAGGGACTCTGTGTGAAGATGTCCCCTTTGTGTCAAGAACAGAGGCGATAAAGGTGACATTGAATATTTCAGGACACGCACTCTGTAACAAGTTAACGAGAGGGTAATTAGTGCTTTTGTTGTCGCGGCACTGAAATTCAGACTCCATTTCCCCACGCGAAGTCACAGCTCTGCTCCTTCCCGAGCTCCATCCCGCTGTCTGTGTCAGTGTGTCTGCTCCATATATGAGTATTCTGACCTTGTCCGCCAGTGCCAGCGTGAAAAAGGTGCACGAGGCACAAGGAGTGATTTAATAAGGTGTCGTTTTTTTGGTCGAAGAGTGGAGAGGAAAAAAGAAAATAAGGAGAGGAAGGGAGACAGTTAATCTAGGTTACCATATCTTTCAAAAAAAATACCTGAAATACTCCTCATTGTGTGATTGCAGGTGTTACATTTGTTGAATAATAATGTCCCCTTTCGCACCAAAATGCTCTTTATACGCTTAGATTTTTATATGAGTCGAACAAGGAAGCAGAAAAAAAGAGAGTGAGGCTAAAAGAAAAATGGATATTTTTATGCCTCACACACCAAGGAGAGATGTATTTTCGGGGTGACAGACAAGCCAATTAACAGTCAACACGCTGAGCGTGTGAGAGCACAAAAAAGAGGAGAGGAAGAGATGTAAGGAGATACAGAGATTGTAAGATGAGAGCTAATTAAAACTGAGCTCGTAAGCCCAGTAATTCCTCCTCTGTCTATATTATATTTTGAAATGAGGCTCTTTAAACTTTGTGCGGACCGTTTCACCACCGGAGGAGACCGGTTAACCACCGCACCAATTAAAAGGAGTAAAACTATATGAGGAGAAATGTTTAACTTCGAGAAGTCAACTAAGTGTCGTTTGTGCTGAGTAAATAAAAACTCCACCAGAGGCCAAAAATTGGATCCCCCAGAATGCCACCCGGGGGTTAGTAATTAGCCGCTACGCTGTACGCTCCTTCTCCGCCTACAGTATTTAATAAGGGTAACACACTCCGATAGCCGCCTCACTTAAAAGGTTCTGTGTGGCCATAAATTTTAAAAAAAGAAAAAAAAAAGGCTAAATTATTTTATGAGTCATTTTTCTTCCTGAAAGCTGCATATTACAGTTTTAAAGATTCATACGGCCCATTCTTCACCTAAGCTCTTTATCTCCTCATCCTCCTGCCGGCGTATTCTCCTGTGACTCTGAGCCAACTTCTCGCTGAATACACAGAAGCCATGTATCATGTTCTTTTTTTTTTTCTGCTCGAACAATAACGGCAGAGAAAGTCGTAATCCTGTGTTACATATTCTCCCCTTCTTTCAGTCTTACCGTCCTGCTGCACACATATGCCTCCCGATCCTGCGTAATTTATAATAGGATTCGCCTCAGATCTTTAAGTATGAAGCTTGAGAAATGTGAACGCGGTGAGAAGAGGTGGGACGAGGGTTACCGAGAAGCTAATACACATGGACACTATGTTTTGCATCAAGGGTTAAACAGTAAATCAACTGATTAATTAGTTGCTTGAAAGGAAATAAATAGACAGCTAGTCTGAAAAGTGATCGTTTCGGTCGTTTATCAGGTGAAAAGGCCAAATATTATCCGGTTAAAGGTGAGGGTTGTAGTTTGAATATGTCGGGTTGTGGATCAGTGATCAAACAAAGCAAGCAGTTAGCTGGCATCATCTTAGGCTACGTTAAATTGCGATGGGCCCATGTGCATGGTTACAGACTAGTGAATCATTCTTTACTTTAAAATTGCAATCCTGTAAGTAATCCCCCTTTTTAACTGAATGTTTCTGCGGTCCAATTACATCTGTTTTTTCTGTAACTTTACCAGAATACCTTTGTTTTGTACCCTGATGAATCCCATTCCATTCCTGTTTCTCCCCAAGCCTGGTTATGACTCTACTGCAGTACGATGTCACGCTAGTTCCTCATTTGGATTCTTACTTACCTGAATAGTTTAAGACTGATGATGTCGAACCATCAAAGCAACAAGTCCTATATGACTTTAAGCATGTGTACTGTACACTCTGGCATTTCTTAATGATAAAAATAACGAAAGTTTAAAATAACACATAATTCACCACACCTTCACTGTATTATCTCAAATGATTAAAATGTGCCCGCACCAGCAAAAGAGCAAATTTAGACAACAAAATGAGAGATTAAAAATATTTCTGCCTCGCATGCATGTGATAATTGAGTTTATTTTAAGCCTGCTCCATATACATGTGCAAATACATAATACATACAATAACTAACCACACAACTGTGGTGTTATAGTTATCTTAAAGCTAGGGTCTACGATCCTGGAGAGCTAGCAAGAGAGCTAGCAAGATTGGAAGTGGCACCTCCTCTAAG
This sequence comes from Spondyliosoma cantharus, assembly GCA_900302685.1. NCBI lineage: Eukaryota > Metazoa > Chordata > Actinopteri > Spariformes > Sparidae > Spondyliosoma > Spondyliosoma cantharus. Next base: position 14,766 of record OMLP01012529.1, read on the forward strand.
TTCGCCCCCGCCCATCCCGTCAGTGCTCTGTCCAAAGCCACATCTCCACAAACTTGAACGCGCATCTGGCAGTGGGACTTCTTTCTTTATCCAGAGCCTTTCTCGTTGCAGCATTTTCTGCCTCAGGCTTTCTTTTCCTTGCCTTTTTAGCGGGGTGAGCTGTTACAAGTGTTGCACCATTCCTGTTCGGCTCCTGGACCATGGTCGGGAAGCACAGGGGAGATGATCCTCTCCTGGGCCGAAGTTATGATTACCTTCGGGGTGAACCCCCTTTTCACGTGTTCGTTGGTCGGTAAAATAATGCCAGGGAGGTTTGCGGTTTTTCAGGGAGCCATCCCGTTTATTCAAAGACAACTGCAGCATATACTGTACACTTTACCCGCTACTACCGCTGCTCAGTGTGCCCCTCCACCTTCTCATTCATTCACTGTCTGCACGTAGGCACGCTCCCTCACTCTCGCTCGCCCACTCACACCTTACGCAAACCTTACGCACTGCCCTATTCCTGAAAGGGACA